>JASAMV010002630.1:0-12453 GCA_030248065.1 Rhynchonema sp. JSB1_4 | reverse complement strand
TGTCACAAAGCATTTTCAGCTGAAAATAATCTAGCAGAGACTGCCCGTTCGGTCAGCTCATGAACAGATCAAGAACAGTAGACGGCAGGCAGTGGTCAACGGACAGAGCGGAACAGGCAATCACTACAAGCAATCAACTGCCTTGCCGGGCACTTCTGCGTGGCAGTGACTTCTCCGGATGTTGACTTCTATATTTTCCGGAAGTCAGAAGTATGAATCAATGCCGAGCCAACCCCGATCTGACTGCCAACAAATTGCCTACCGGTCATTATCACTGTACATGTCACAGAAAATATACACAACAATTCTGGATTGGTGTGAAGTGTGCGTGTATGCAACAAGCAGTTCAGGGGGGGTCACTCTGCTCTCTGCACATGCGTCTGCACCGCTTCGCCACGCACACATGCATCCTCTTTCAGCACGAGCAGCGTGTCATCGTGCGACACAATGTCGTGTCCCAATTGTGTCTGTACGACATCAATGGTCGAATACCAACAATTCATGCGACAACATCGACACGGTGACAAGGACATCTCAAGTTCGTCACACGGACCGGCGCGTTTCGCACGATGACGGTTGAAGTGTAGTATCACTTCGTTGTCGATTGACAGGGGATGCGTTAAATCGAGTGCTGTAAAGGGAACCTCATTATGATACGGTATTTTGTAATCTTCTTTGTTCAATTAATGTAGTAGCGGCAATGTAAATTTTGCCTCTTTCGCTCCTTCACTGATTGGTAGGAGATCCCGCATATCCTACCAAATATAAATATAACTCTCGGCGACCAGACATGTATTGTATGTTGACATGACAGTCAGCTGTCTTGTATGCACACCGATGTAATGCATAGTCGGAGCTCGCTTGAATTTTTTTGGTCTTCAATCACCACAATTACCCAAGAACAGATCACAACAGCTGTTGTGATGAGATAATCGCTGCTTCACTTTAGTTCACTTCGTGTTCAGACATGCATGGCTTTATCTTTGAGACAAACATACTCATGACCACTGGTAGGATCAACCACTGCTGTGTGCATCATTATGGCACACGCCACCCGAGAATAAAACTAACGCAGGCTGGCTTACAAAAAACTGTGAGAATGTGACCGACAACAGAGGAAAATCTTTACTACGGCCCGAATTTAGATCCGAATTGTTGCCAGAGTCCGTTGAACCGAGGAATACAGAGCCTTCAGCCACACGTTGCGACCTACCGACAATGATCAGCAGTGACACTGCGTTGAGCCACCCTCTTCCGGGTGCGTACTTCATTGTGGCGTTTCAACCAGGAACGAATATTTCGGATCGCAACCACCGTAGTCGGTATATACAGAGTGCTCGACCACCGAGTAAGGGAATGGGAATTTTCTTTCAACAACGGAGAGTCACAACAGGAGTCAGGTGTTTTACTAAACAGACAAGCCAACTTTAGATTCGTCTGCTAATTTTAATCATCCTGTTTACACTTTTGAAAATACTCGCCGGAACTAATACCAAGCACAATTTTTTAAAATGCTTTTGTTTACGTTTTTGAAAGAATGGGAGCGCTTATCGCAGTTTACTGTATATCGCGTCGCTGATAAAAAAAAGCCAACAGGCACGCCAAGCCACAATGGCAAACCGAAAGCGTGGTGATGGTCAGTATTTTTTACAAGTGATGTGCGTGGACCTTTTTTTTATCTACAGCTTTTAAACGGGTGAGACCGATTGAAAACTGCAATTTCCACGTCCGAACAGTGGCGGATCCATCCAGCTTTTGGCCAAGGGAGGGGCCAAATCCAAAAAGTCATTTTTATCCAGTGTTTGTTTAGAATTCCGCGCTTTTACACCAAATACCACACAAAATGTGACACGCGCGAAATCTGGTACTTTTCACGCGCGCGAAAGCCAACTTTTATTGTAAATGGGTGCATCTAACGCGCAAAGTGCGCGATTTTTGGACTTTTTTTAAGTGTACGAGAGTGCACTTAGGGAGTCCTTTTTCCTTCTTCCTTCGAAAACGGTGGCCACCCTTAAGGGGCTAAATGGACCAAAGGGGGCATGGCTCCTGTGCCCCCCGCGGATCCGCCATTGCGTCCCAATGCCAAATGTCTCACTGCAAACGACAACACAAAAATGATATTTCACGAATATGTTATGCTGTGATACATATTTTGAAATTGAACAAAATCACACTCCCTGTCACAAAGCTGCACTCTATTCTGACAAATGCTTCATAAAATATGCAATTTCCTTCCATACAAGTCGAATGAAAGTTGCCAGACGTGTGAGGGCCATGCGAAAGTCGGCGCTGAGCCAAGCGTACAGAAACAGATTGGCGGTGGAATTCACAGTGGCACCGAAAATCACCAGATTCAACAGTTGCATGAGTTGAACTTGTTGTTTTAGCAGACTTGATGCATCTAACGACGATATGCGAACGCCAATGTTGAAGACGGCAACGGGTACTGCGTGACAGCATATGGCGCACAACACCACTGCCCCGATGGTGCGACTGATTTGTTCGGATTGCAGCAGTTTGTCCACTTCATGGGCGCTCGGCTGTTGTTGCTCCCACGCCTTGACTGGTTTGGTTGGCCGTGGTGGTTGGCCACTGCATTGTGCTGTTTGCGCTCCTGGAGAGAGGTTCTAGCCAAATGTATAATAACGTAGATAATCACTATGTTGGAACCGACTTCCATCAACTTACTATCCTATTGGCGCTTTTTCATTTTGTGCGCCCTTCAAAAACAAGCTTTCAGCCCCTTTTACGGGGTGGGAGCAGCGACTGCCAATGGTATTTACGTAACATCATGTCCTCCGGGAAAGTTATTTAGAAATGAAAAGATTCAAAATGAGCTCCCACCGCACCATCAATCTGAGCCATCTGCATGTCATTGGTTTTGCTGGATTTATTCACGCTAATCGAATAACGCTTGATCGCAATATAAAACGCGGCGTAGCACAAACACAGGGCAATGTTCGTGCCGGCGATCTGGGGGAAGAGGTAGATCGGAATTACGAAATTCGTGGGAAATTCGGTGCAGACAAACTGCGTACGAATCCACGTGGTGGCGTGGTCGGTCATCTGAACGCACACAATTTCCTCGCCTGAAACGTTGTAACATCTCAGCTCATATGATTATATGATTGTTGCAAGGGCATGCCCATGAATAGGTCAGGGCCGGGCCAGGTCCATGAAAAATAATCCGAGGCCTAGGCCCCAGCACGTATGGGCATTAACACGAACACACAGCTATACGAAACGAATGTTGATCTATTGACAACTCTGTCGTTAACGTCGCCTGGCCAGAAAATATGTGTCGCTTGTGCCCCGGCCCCGGTCCTGGCGGTGCGTACATGGGCGCGCCCTGAGAATGAAGCTTAGTGGGATTGAACCAACCAATGGTAAATGCGATGATGAGACATGTGCCAATAAATGCTCTTCGTCTCGCATGCTTGTAGTATGGTGTTAGTGGTCTGGGAGCACGCAGAAGCGCGCCGAGACGTTCAATTGCGATGTAGAGTGTGAAACGCAGTGATCCGCGACCTGAATGGTTATAGACTTTGAGCTCGATTGGCCCGATGAAGTGTACTTTTTCAGGGTTCACCAAATAGTATACCCCGTTCGATGGTGGTCATTAGTTCCATACAATCAGAAATTCTGCAGAAATACTCGTTGTTGTGCTACTGGAAGGTGAGGCGTTGTGCATTATTAAGGAACTGCGGGTTACCCCAGTTGACCCAGTCGGAGTAGGTCTACTGGCCAAAAGAACCTGCTCGAACAAAGGGACCATATTACTTTCTCGTAATCCTGGACGCGGCTGATTCGCTCAATAGGGGGAATGTGACAAACTTGCAGCCCTTGCCAGGCTGGTTGTGAGCGCGCAAACTGTCCGAGATAGATGCACATCGAAATATCGATTGAACACGTAGCTCATTCGCGCCCAGAAGGAGCCGATCGAGAATACCAGGTCGATGCAAGCCAATGGCACGAAACTCGAGATTTGACGTTGTTTTCGCAGTGGTTTGTTAGTCGCAAACACAACCAGGATAATAACGTTGGCCAGTATGCCTGCAAATGTGAGCCGTTTGCAAACAATGTCCACAAGTTGATGACAGAGTCAGATTTTCAGATAAAAAAGATAAGGACATCACAGCTACAGTATGTTCAATAGAATAAGCATCCACCCACCAGTGAAGCTGAGGGGAATGTTGAGCCAAGCGACCGCAGCGAACCACAAGCCGAAATCATAACTATCGGTGACGTCAACATCAGCTGTTCGCATCGAATGATTTGAAGAATTCATTATTTTATGTGTTCATGAGTTATATACGTAGTCCAGTACAATACGTGCCTGGAAGCCTGCAAGTAAACATAAGGTAAATCACACGGACAAATTGCGGTGTGTTTTGCATACCCGTGGTACCATATCTGTTTGGGCTTCATATTTTCACAGCATCTGTTATTGTAACTGTTTCAAGACAACTCGCGAGTCATACAGTACTGACGCTAACTGACAATGTTGACAAGATGCAGGTGCACTACATTAACCGCCGACAGGTTATTCTGCCTCCCCGAACACAGCGAAGCAGTATCCCAAAGGTTTCGATTAATGACAAACAGAGTCAGGTTGCTATGCTGCTATACTAAGTGCTCATCCATCATCACCTGCACATGTGTTATGAGTGCAAGTAATGCTGGTCTGTTTCGCCCTGCTTATGCGCAGACAGACCGAGGCGCCAGGGCTCGTCAGTGCGAACGCCTCTGGCACATGCTCATGCATGATGCGGTATTGTTCCAGACATTTAAGTGGCTTGATAGTATGAATAGACCAACCGCGAGCTCATAAGACACTTTTTCTGAAGCTGGCTTGGCCAGATCCAATAATGTTCCGCTTATTTCAAAAACAAAAGAAGGAGAACCGCATGGATTTGGTAAAAACACGGGCCATCTCGGTGCGTAAATTCCCTTTTGACTCCCTTGCGTTGAAAAATGTTACTGTTCGCGTAAGCACGCAACAAATTGAGGTCAGCCAGTTGGATGGAACTCGTCATCATCTCACTGGTCCCATCCTTTTTCTTTTGTTTTCGAAACACATGTATGTATGTAATCGGAAAATTATTGGATCTGGACAAGCCTGCTTCAAAAAAGTGTCTCATGAGCTCGTGGTTGGACACTTGGACTACACTTACAGTATGGAGGTACAACGATGTGTGAATGCTTGTAAATTATTAATAATTTTTATGATGTCATATTGTTATGCATATGTACATTGTTGCTGGCACTGGGGACCGCCCCGTAACTCAGTTAGTGTGGTCAACAAAAAAAGGAGATTTTCAAACAGCAAAAACAGCGAAACTCTAATAACACTATGTTGATCTCAATTGCATTAAAGCAACCAATCGGTTTACAAAACAACAGTATTTTATTTTACACGGGAGCAATTTCTTTTCGGGATTTGTTTGATCAGCGTTTTGACCGCGGATCTGGGCTGCAGGATCCGCTACCGCAACGCAGGAAAAATTTGACAGCTTAATAGCACCTTGAAACTGAAATATCGGGTAATGCATGTTCTCAGTAAACCGTTTGGTCACAGAAATGAAACATAACGCAAGGTGTGGTGGTTGAAACAGAAATTGAGCGTAGCATGGGCGTTAATAAAACATTTTTATGACCAAACGGCGCACCGAGAACATGCGTTTCAACGAATCAATATTTCAGTTGCAAGATCAGGAGATGCGGTCTAAATTTTTTACCTTTCGGCCATCCAGGCTTAGACAGAGAGCTGATGTAGGGTGTGCTGATGTTGTTGGCCATAAGTGTTTTGGACCAAGCCCAAGTTACCGTGCCCAGTTTCATTGAGATTGGGTAAGTCGCATAAGGCAGGGACCAGCGCGTGTGTAAAATTGTGTAGAAACAGGCCTCAGTAAGATTCCGAGATACGCCAGAATTTGAAGTGCAAGAAAAAACAGGTCAAAACAAAATTGCCGAATTTTATTTAGAATTTCATCGCAACAACAACGACGACCTTGCAGGAAACCACAATTTCTTGATCGGGGATGTTATTTGGTTTCGGTGTGTGGAAGATAGACCAGTTGTCATTCAATGTGCGGTGTTGTATGTGAGGTCTAAGCTTAAGCCTAAGTGGGAGCCTAAGCCCAAGCCTGAAAGCAAAGCTTGAATGTGACGCGGGATAGCATTCACAAAATAGTTGAGTGGAGAGTTTAGTGGAAAGTTCATTGGAATTGGAAACTGGGAAGGGTTCACGTTCGGGAGTTATGTGCAAGGATATAGCAGCATCCTCCTCCGCGTGCCAAAGGAAGAGAACGGCAATCTCTCTCAAACTTTTTTTATTAGGAGACAAAAATCTTTGGAAAATCATCCAGGTGCCCTTGATCATCAGGTTTAACCGTTACACGCAGCTGGCTGTGTGTGTGCATTAATTAATACACGTGTGTGTATTGGACAGCAGCAGCGCTAAACATAAATTCCAGTGGATAGGCGACAGTGTGTGTCGGCTCAGCGGTGAAGTCGTTGGACTCGTGCCTGCGGGACCGCTGGTTCGAGTCCCGCCGGCGCCGTGAAATTTTTTTTGTTTTTTTGGCTTTTTTGGTTTAAACTAATTTATACAAGCACAAAATGATGAGAAATAGTGTTTATAACAGTAAAATCGGGGTTGGGGTGTTAAAACATAGCCATCATTTTTTGTTTGTTTCCTTGAGCTTAGGCTTAGGCTTAGGCTTAGGCTTGCTTTCATTTTTTGAGAACAATCAAAACACTGCTTTGAAATTTGGGTTAAAAACAAAAACTTCAGTGGCTCTGATGGTGTTGCGCATCGTTTCAGGTTTATAATTCCTCCATTTTCAGTTCATTCCGTCAATCGCGACTAATTAGGCTGCCCCAAAACAACAGCACAACCCAGTTTCATCCAACTGAACGTCACACTATCGTCAAAATCCATTTCTACATCGGGACCAACACCTGGTTGTATTGATTTAGGTTGTATCATTTGCCTTTTTCCATTTATTATGAAAAAGTTATTCGTTACTTTGTCACAGATTTGTGGCTCATCTACTGATGAGACCCCGGCCGCAAATCTGGTAAAGTTCCTGTCTAGACAAGGGGTCGAAACAAGACTTTATCACAAAATATGAATTTCCAGTTACACCAAACGCGTGCCTCGATGCCAAAAAAGCTCCCCAAACAGAAGAAGCCGAGCTTCAATCCGAACAACAACCCGTTGCTCAAAGGCACCAACTTCAAATCAGCGATCTTGTCGTCATCAAAAGCAGTCAAACAAGAGAAAATCAACCAGGTACACTCACTTTTTGATTGAAAGCCAATATTATTAGGTGTCGTGACTATATTTGTGCGTGTCTATGTTGTGTCTCTGGCTAGAGTGCGCGGGCTTAGAAACCCCACGTACTGATAACGAAGCGTGAATACTTTTGTGTGTGATTTATCGTTGCTGGTTCAGTTGCAGTCCAGTCATGTAGAAGATGTGTTGATTTTACGGTGGATAAAGTGGCAATAGAAGGATAATAGAGAAGCAATGTTTCGTCACGTTATTCTGGCATAACCCTGTCGCGTCGAATCGAATCCGCAGTCGAAAGAAGACCAATGTCGTGTCCCCTCGTCGTGCAGCCCTTTGTTATGTGAGCTGGCACAAAAATTGGGAAAAACGTGGCTATGTGCACATTTTGTGAAGTGCACTTGAAAATTTACAGCCTGTGAATTCGGGAATAAGCGGAATGAAATAAAATGGTTCAATGGAATTCGGAGACAAAATTCAACGTCGTGTGGCATTCAAGTCGTGTGGTTGGCAACGTCGCTCCTTCCGAAGGGGGGAGGAGTATGTCGAGTCAAGTCACTGGCTGCAGCTCCTGGAGGGTGGTAGCACCTCCAGTACAACCGCACAACACTGGTCAATCGAACGTCAACTCTAATAGCCTACCCATCTCTCAAACGGTCAACAATAGTGCAAGTCGAAGTCGATGGCAACGAACAGCAACAAGCGGTGAACGGTGGCAAAGCGAACAGACGACACTCCCTAAGCGCATGTGCATGTCACCCACCGGCAGGCTGTCTGAGGTTGCGGCACACATGGCCGATCCGAACACAGTTAGGAGGGCCACAGATGGACTCATGCCTGTGGGTCGCTCAAGGTGGCGCATGGTCGCTCAAGGTGACGCATGCTGACTGACACATGCTGACAAGACTGGAATTGTGATACATTCGTTATTGAGTCATATTCAATTGAGCTTCTTGAGGGGGAGAATGTCGTGACGATATTTGTGCGTGTCTATGTTGTGTCTCTGGCTAGAGTGCGCGGGCTTAGAAACCCCACGTACTGATAACGAAGCGTGAATACTTTTGTGTGTGATTTATCGTTGCTGGTTCAGTTGCAGTCCAGTCATGTAGAAGATGTGTTGATTTTACGGTGGATAAAGTGGCAATAGAAGGATAATAGAGAAGCAATGTTTCGTCACGTTATTCTGATAATGTCGTGACGATATTGTGCAAGCTTATGTTGTGTCTGACAAGAGTGCGCGGGCCTAGAAAACCCACGTACTGATAACGGAATGTGAATGCTTATACTGTGTGACTTAGCGTTGCTTGTTCAGTTGCAGTGCAGTTGGATTTGCGGAATGGAATGAATAAAGTAGCAGTAGAAAGCCAACAGTGAATAAGAGTCTTCTCGTCATTATATTCTGGCATAACACTGCCGCGTCGAGTCGAATCCGAGTGCGAAAGAAGTCCAAATGTCGTGTCCCCTGGTCGTGCAGCCATTTGTTGTGTGAGCTGGCACAAAATTTTGAACGAGATGATTATGTGCACATTTTGTGACGTGCACTGAAAATTTATGGCCACGTGTGCGCAAAGTAAGCGAATATTCAAGTGTGAAATTCAGTGATGAAATTCAACGTCGTCGTGTGACATTCAATTCGTGTTGGCAACGTCGCTCACTTCTCAAGGGGGAGGAGGAGCATAGTCGTCCACTGCATGCAGCTCCTGGAGGGTGGTCGCACCTCCAGTACAACCCTTCAACACCGATAAGTCGAACATCAACTCCAATAGCCACCCAATCTCTCCAAACGGTCAACAATAGTCGAAGTCGATGGCTACGAACTGCAACGAACAGCAACAAACGACGAGCGAAGGCGAAGCGAACAGACGAGACTCCCCAAACGCGTATGCAGTCACCGACAGGCTGTCCGACGTTGCGGACAAGGCCGGACCGAGGACAGTTGGGAGGGCCACAGATGGATTCATGCCTGATGGTCACTCAAGGTGACACTAAGCTGATCGGACTGGAATTGTGATCGATTCATTATTTCAGCGAGATTCATCTGAACGTAGTGATGATTCATTTGAGATAGAAATTTGAGGCACATTCATTTATTGAGCTTCTTGAGGGGGAGAATGTCGTGACGATATTGTGCAAGCTTATGTTGTGTCTGACAAGAGTGCGCGGGCCTAGAAAACCCACGTACTGATAACGGAATGTGAATGCTTATACTGTGTGACTTAGCGTTGCTTGTTCAGTTGCAGTGCAGTTGGATTTGCGGAATGGAATGAATAAAGTAGCAGTAGAAAGCCAACAGTGAATAAGAGTCTTCTCGTCACTATATTAGGTAACCACCTCTTCTTTCTTTGCTGAGTGGAGGGTCTCTCTCCCTCGAAAGTTTGAAAGTGGCAGAAAAATGAATTCACAATATGTCATGCGTTCGAAAACACCAAATAAAAATGACAACCAAAAAACCACCTTTTTGACCATTTGCGGTTTTTCGCTTATTTTACAAGCCTAGCGCATCATATTGGTCTACTAAATCACTGTATTACCTCTACCACTTGATGATGACTTCGAAGCGCCTTTGGGCACCTCGCCTTCGGGCACCTTGCCTTCGGGCAGTTACCGTCGGTTTTCCGACACGGCCGTATGGCCAGCTACCTAACCCAACTTGTGTTGGGTGATCCGTATGGATCAGTTACCTCACCCCGTATGGGGTAAAAATCAACACAAATATCAATCGATGCGTTATTGACATTCTTGCTGATTTTTCGTTCTCCTCATTTCTTTTCGTTCACACATTTTTAGTTTCTCTCTAACTAGCCAAAATACATTCTAGGCCAAAGCAGCAAAGAGTGCATCAAAGCCAAAGAACTTTTCTGATAAAAACAACCCTATTTCACAGTCCCAGGCGACCTCACCTGACAGTCTTCTGAAACGCGTTGAATTATTGGAACAAGGGCAGCACGAGCAAGCCCAAGGCATACACAATCTCGCTCAGGGTCAGAAGACTCTGAACAAGAAATTTGATGGCCTGGACAAGGAACGCCGTGTTCTGCGTCTGAGAATTTGGAACATTCCTCCAAAATTCGACGAGTCCTATGACGAATTATTCCGAAAAATCTGTATCGAAGGACTGCTCATCACACCAGACGAATTCAGTCAAATCCGTGTGGCCCGTATCCAACTGGAGGAGGCCGGCAAATGCATGATGGTGCAGTTCGTTGATTTCAGATCCAAAAGTAAGGTGCTGACGTCCACCAAGAATCTAGCCGGAAACCCGTACAAATTGCCGGAATGCGCCAAACATATCTCAATCGATCAGGATTTGATTCCCGAACAGGTCGCACAAAAAAGCAATATGATGAAGTTTCGTGCAAAAATGATAAAGGCAGGATTCCCAAAGGACAAAATCAAAGTGAAGGGGTTCGACAAACTGCAAGTCGACATCGGTTCCGGTCCGGTGACCGCCAACTGGAAAAAGTTCGAGGCTCACTTCCGAAAACATCTACAACAAAATGATGCGACGGCTGATGACGCGGCTGAACAAAGTACATCGGGCGCTGATCAAAACGACACCATAAACATGGAGTCGGAATGATTTATGAATGATTTTGGATTCGAAATAGCATTGCTATTCCTTTGTTTAGGATGAATATTTAGTTTGCATCTAATACGTGTTTGTTTTGAGTTGAATTAATTGTTGATAAAAAACTCAGTACTTGTGATGTGTTATTGGGTTATATTTTTCATGTTTGACCAAATATGATGCGTTAGGTCCATAAAACATATAATTTGAATCAATAATTAGCAAAACTATATCTTTCTTATACATTCGGTCAAACCACATATTTCAAGCTGTAAACAGCGGTGCACCTTCGATCTTGTGTTACAACTCTCCCAGTGGAGTTGGGCCACATGCGAGATGCATGACAGGAACCTGCCGTTTTTACGGTTACTGCCGCAGGTGGGTCCTTAAGGTTGGCAGCCCCAACCAGTAGACCAGCGGTGCACTTGGGGGTCAGGGAGAAGTTTGGGCCGGCTTCTCTATGATCGCATTTGGCCTACGAACAATCAAAACACAAAAAGAACCAAAAGAATCCGTTGTTTGTATCAAACAGACGGTACGTACCAAATGGCTTGGTACAAAAGTCGTGCATCGCCCGTACGCATGTCATACTGTGAAGAAAGAAACTGTAAAGTGTGCAAACACCGGAGCCTTGACCCATTTATCACTTCCAGCGCCACCGGTAAAAAATTCGAAATTCTGAATCAAAACCAAGTGAACTGTCAAAGCTCTGGTGTTGTTTACCTCATTACGTGCTCCAAATGTAGCATGCAATACGTTGGACAAACAATTAGATCACTACGGACACGTTTTGGTGAACATGTACGTAATATAGAGAAAAGGAAATGTGGTACCATTCTGGTGAACCATTTTAACTCCGATTCCTGCAATCTTGAAAACCTCACGGTTACAGTTATACAACAAATCAAGGAATGTAATAAGGAACTTTTGAAACGAAAACTTTTGGAAAACGAATCCTATTGGATGAAAGTTCTAGTTACAGCCACGCCGTTCGGATGTAACGACAAAATAGATGGTTACGGTATGATTTCAAGCACGGACGACATCCTTGATGGTAAGCGAAACCCGTACTTTTGCTGCCCAGTTCCAAGCTTCTGGAAGCATTTTTTGCGGGAACACTGCGAAAACCCTCTGAACAAGCAAAACCCACTTCCACCCTCAAAATTAGCTTTGTCAATCCATGCATCGAGTTTTTAGGGCTACAAACGCTTCTGAAAGACAAAAGAATACTGAAACTAGCACCACAAGGAGCCAGACCACTGTTGTCCAATATCAGAGTAGCTTATAGCTATGAAACACCGGTATCGGTCCTTTTATGCAATTACAGCACATTTTTGAAGAAACTTTCATCGGAAGACTTGAAAAATATTCTTTCCAGGCCCTGTAATTGCTCCCAAAGTAGATTTTTGTATCCACCAGCGAATCATGTTGTAACAGGAAACCTTGATATCATACAAAATACTAATTTACGTAGAATTTTCGCAAAAGGGAACAAGTTCAGGTTACCAAAACACTACAATTGGGATGCTGCTATGAGTGCAAGTGTAACAAAAAATGTAGCTCTGTTTTTGAAAGATATAGCCAAAAAAGT
>JASAMV010002629.1:0-27865 GCA_030248065.1 Rhynchonema sp. JSB1_4 | reverse complement strand
TCGAGATACGTCAATATACGGCGTTTGACTTTCAAATGATGACCCCGGCCGAAGTTGATCCCATGATGCGGGTCTGATATGGGAACTTAACAACTCGCTAGAAAAAGGGTTGAAACCCGTTTATTTTGCTTCAGAACACATAGAATTACTTCATTTGACCACGTTTTCTTCCCAACATGAGCGTTTTCCAATTTTTTTGGAGGCATATTTTAGTCATCTGGGCGTTTTAAAAAAAAACGTTTTTTAAGAAAAAACGATTTTTGAAAAAAACCTTTTTTTTGCCCAACCCTGCCCCAACCAACCTCGACACTGACGCAAATTCAAAGCCCTGCATTACCCGGCCAATACAATTTCATCCCAGATCGCCAACTTCTACCTGATGTTGATCCTGATTGGCATCTACGTCGCTCTCGCCGTCTACATGATGGAAGTGTTGTGCAGGTGAGGGGCACGAACAGGTTTTACGACTTAGTATGTAGGAAGTGCACAGACTTTCAATGGACTTTCAAAAAAAACGTGTATTGTATGCATGGTTTGACAATATTTGCTGTTCTAACTTTTACCTGCAAAGTATCGCCGGCGATCGTCAGGCGCGGAAAGAGTTACCGAAAACATGTAGTGCTCATACCGATACTGTTCGTTGTGACTTTTGCTAAAACGTTGCTTTTTTGGCTGGGGGCTCGAACCTTCGCCTTCCGCCTTGAAACGGCACCTTCTCCACTTCTCACACAGACTGGTCTACCGGTGGCGTCGCAGCGCCTGGTCGTCAACGACCGAATGGGCGGAGTCAACGGCCGATTTGGCACAATCGCCTGACACCCTGGACGTGGCTGACGCAGTTGCACCATCGACGGTCACGATACGTGCGCCAGCGCTGGACCACCATCCAGGGAGGGCACTATCGTCAGGGTTGGTTGTTGTAAAAAGGCGGCCTTCTGCGTGATCTCTACTTAGCGCCCTCTAATCAGAACCTAGATTCAGTCAAGACACTCAACGCACTGTGCCTGGTGAAGCCTACTCAAGGGGTGGCCCATGGGGCTGAATTTTAGTATTTGCAAAGAAATAAGTCCTACTGACTTCGCGTAGGCATTATTATGACATAACAATTCCCCAGGGCAGGGCCAAAAAGGGTGTGCCAGTCGGGTGCATCATAAGTTAGCAAAAATGGTACAAAAAATGGTCGAAATGTTCAAACAGTTGGTACGTTAAATGTGCCGTACGGATGCATGTGCTTTTTAGTTGGTGGGGCCGTTTTCTGACAGAGGAAAGTTTTTGCCGATTGCTTTTAACGAACGAAATGTATAGTTTTTGACGCTAATTCGATTGATGCCGATAGCGTTTCAATTTGTTTGCCTTATTAAAAGAAATGTCCATTTTTAGACTTTTTCGGGCTGAGTACCTCCCCGGGGAACCTATTGGCCGTAACTCAGGCTGGGTTCAGAGCAATTGATGACCGTGTTTGTCTGCAGCTGATCTCTTGCTTCATTGCTGATCCGATGTGTTTTAAATCCTGTGTGGCCAACATGGCCAAACGCTGTTTAAAAAAATCTGCCCCCCCCCGGATCGGGGCGCACATACTATTACCAGGGTTGGGCAAAAAAAACGACGGCGTTTTTTCTAAAAAAAACCGACTTTTTGTTTCAAAAAAACGCCTGGGTCGTTTTTCGTCTTTTTTTCTGAATTCTATTTCCTTCGATTTTCCCTGATTTTTCAGGGAAGACTACCCTGATTTTCAAGGAAAATCAATTTTTTTGTCCCATTTTTTTCAAAAAATTTTCGACCAATTTTTACTTTGTCGAGATACGTTTGCAGTTTGCGTTTGATATACGGAGTTTGACTTTCAAATGATGACCCCGGCCAAAGTTGGTCCCATAATGCGGGTCTGATATGGGATCTTAACAACTCGCTAGAAAAGGGTTGAAAGCCGTTTATTTTGCCTCAGAACACATAGAATTACTTCATTTAACCACGTTCTTCTTCCCACCACATAAGGGTTTTCAAGTTTTTTTTTTTGGTGCATATTTTGGTCATCTGGGCGTTTTAAAAAAACGTTTTAAAAAAAACGATTTTTAAAAAAAGTTCTTTAAAAAACAATTTTTTGAAAAAAAAACGTTTTTTGCACTGACCATACCCACCATTACCAGTTAGACAAATGTCAATTCTTTCAACATTTCATTTTTGCAGAAATTCCAACGCAAACAGCCGGCGGCCAACGGCGGACAGCCGAACGGCACGTGCCCGCCATCAAGTGGCACCCCGCGCGGCACAAACAATGCGATGAAGTCCCGTGGTGCGGTCCCGCGGACACAATCCTCGGACAGTAGTGCGCTCGAGAAGACATTTCAAGACGTTCAGACTTTATTTTGAAGATTATTTTGTTTTCATTTGTGTTGGATAGGGCTACTGTATATTGACATCAACATGATTCTTTTTTTGGAAGCCCCTATTTGTTCACACAAGAATTTATCATCGCTCCGCGAGCGCCCTTTTAGATGCATGTATCTGTATGTAAAGGTGGTTTTTTTGGTGATACTTCACTTTGTTGTGTACTGTAATGCTCTCTGTGGCATTACATTTTTAGCTGTTCGTTAAGTGTGTTGAAACACATAAAGCTTCCGCTTGGATGTTTGTCTGTCTGATCACGATCCCTTATGGTCATTGTGTGCGCCAACAATACGAAAATTGTTCTGCAACTCGGGTTTGTGCACATCAGTCATCAGTTTCTGGTGTGTTGTATTATCGCGTCTTCGTTGCGAAGAGATCCGTCGCATGCCTTTCACATATTTGATGTTTTCAGCCGTCACCCAGCCTAAAATTCTCAAAAAGCACCAAAATTCGCTTTGGCCCACGCCATGAAAGCGGACGCGCCTGATCCGATGAATATTGCGAAGATAAGGTTTGCGCTAGCCAGAATCGGAAAAAGAGTTGGCCAGATTTAAATAATAGTAAAATACATAACGAAGAAAATGCATAACTTATTTTAGGTTTTTCCGTTTATAGGTATACTGCATGCATAATAGTGTGCCAAGCAGACAAGCAAACATTGGGTCGAATTCTCGAAAACGCCTGCGCGCAGTCGTTGCACTTGTGCAATCCAAATGTGCCATCCATCCAAATGGGCCAGGGCAATCGCTTTCAATTCTTTTTTATCCGCTCGTTTTTTGCCTAAAGACTAAAAATCTTCGAACACATTTCTATGTCTTCAACAGCGTCCAACGCACAGCAAGAGTGTACAGTTATATAATGAATACAGCAAATAAACCACGACAGAATAAATGTTGAATAACACACAGACCGAACAACGAAGTCGGGAATGGTTGCTTTGTGGCCGCGACATTGATACCCGGGACCCAGGGTACCAGCTACAGGGTCTGCGTTGCAAGCCTGGGTCCCCTGAGTCCCCAGGTATAAATACATCGAAGTTTCGCTAAGCTGCACTCGGTTTTCGGCAAAAAACACAGCTTGAATGTTTCGTTTAACCAGACAAGCACAACCGGGTTTATCTTTTTATTTGTTGACTAATGCCAACCATTGTTACGCACGTGGAATGAGTTACTGTTGTTTCATTTGTTGGACAACAACGAAATGGCCACAATTCAGATATTTGCCCGAGTTGAGGGTCATTTTTTTAATTTTTTGCCGTCAGAGGAATTTTTACATCACGAAACTGTGGTACAGCTCGAGTCTTATCATCTCCGTAACTAACCCCGATAAGTCTGTGCAATTGGGATAACCGAAATATTAATCGGGATCGGGATTTTATCAGGATACGGAACGAGAATTTGAGATTGGGATCCCATTCGAGCACTGCTTGTGTATATTTGTACAATTTACATTTCTCACGATCATAGTTTAAATGTTGCCATGTTCAAGGCTTCAGCACTCTCATTTTTTGTCATTTATATCAGCCATGTCTTCTTCACGTCACTTGCGGTTCCTCGTTGGTGTCGTAGCCGGTGTGAAATGCGATGCCACTGGCTGCTGCTGCTGGCGGCTGCATTAGGTTACGTTAAAGTACAATAGGTTTGATATCGGCTGATCAGGGTTTGCATCAGCTGCCAGGGTTGGAAGCACACGATTAGTGGGAAACCCCGCGACAATTGGTCGAGAAATTTGAAAAATTCCACGACAATCTTAATAATTGACTTGCCTTAATCTCATCCTTAGGCTTAGGCTTACGCTTAGGACAAGCCATGAGGCTGTTCGTGCACTCTGTCAGAAAATCGACATCCTTCAGCCTTCCAACCATCAGCCCGCTGTCCTGCGGTTTCCCAAAATGAGTGTGGGACACCAGCCTGCACGAGTGTCTTTTTATTAAAAGCAAGTGTACACTTGATTGTTGATTTGATTGTTGTTTCGTTGTTGTTGGTTGTTGTTGTTTGATTGTCTTTTTTGCGGCCATTTTTCAGGAAATATACAGTAGCTCACTCACGTTTTCCTCCGTTGATTGTTCGTATACACTTTCTGCGCCATCGTGGACTTGTTGCAGATTGACAATTGGATCGAGACGAATAAACGGGTAACGACGTAGATAAAAACTGATACGTAGCGGTGCAGATGAACGAATGACCAGACAAGTAGATAATTGACGTAGCGATATAGAGATGATAAACGAACGTAAGCACACTTCACGACACAAGATTAACGAACAATACGATTAACAACACGCTGAAACACGATTGGAAGCGCTTGAACGGTCACCAACAGTCCGACAATTACATTGGCTTCCGCAGGGGATGCCACATTTAGTGACGAAGTCCAGACGGTGCAACATTTACATTTATTCCTCCATTCCAATCCAATACATCCAAACAGTGAAGTTCACAAGCACAGAAACACAGAAAATTAACCAGTCAGTTAGATGTAGTCAAAACTTCAATCAATATAATGGCGTGGGTGCTACTGCTAGCTGAATACGATATAAACACGCATTATGGGGGATTAGTCACCTCATTTGTGAACGTAATTATACTCTTTTCCAACCGTATTGCAGAATGTTACCCTTGCATAAAAAGTAAAGCCGGTTTACTCTCATAAAAGTGCTAGTGAAAAAGGTCAATCCATTGAGCAAATCAAAATTCAACTATCTTAACCCCAAAAATCTACGAAAATAATATAAATGAGAAGCGACAATAAGAACGTTCAGTTTTTTGTGTTCTGTTTGAACGTGATGTGAATAGAAGAGAGCCCCAAAGCGCGCGCCGTAAACAAAATTGAACATGCCCATTAAAACACATTTCAATAAACCATGTCAGAAAAGAAAACAAATTATAGGCTTGCGTAATTAGTATCCAAACAGCATAAAAGTCAGTTGTAAAAAAAGTTTATAGGTGGGGCTACATTAAGGGTTGAGCCTGAAATAAAAAAAACACCTAATTCGAGTTTTGGTGGAAAAAATATTTAAAAAATCAATTTTTTCGGGGTGGACAGCCTGTGTGAGAAAGTTCGGTGTTGGCCTAAACTTGAAGCAGTGCACGCTGAGCAAGCTGCAGTGGCGGGCTAATAGTTCTGTCGTCACATCATAGCGTCATCAATCTTTTCGGCAAATCAAGCATTAATACATGAGACCCAAATAATCGCGAGGAATAATACATGTGATTTGACGAAAAGATTGACGGCATGATTTGACGACATTACTATAAGCCCAGTGGCGGGATTCTGAATGAAAGGTCAACTATGACATTCTGCTCTGCTGTGCAAGTGGAAATCGTTAGCTTGCAACAATGTTCACTTAAGCTACAGTAGTTGCACAAGCGTTTTTACAGGTTATGTATGAACTTGTAAACGCCTGTGCAACCACCAAGCTTAGGTCAACAATGTCGCGAACAAACAATTTACACTTGCACAGCAGTCAGACAAATAGGGTAGGAAAAAAGGTTTTCAAACAAGTTTTTCTTATTCTCGTCTTAAAAATTTTTTTTAAGATCTCAGATTCGGTAAATTTGCCCAACTTTGCCCACAAAACGCGCAAAAACGCGAGAAAAGGCAACCTTAATTGACAAGTCAGTTTTGTTCAATTGACAAATCGCATCACCACACTTATGAAGGGTGTTTGCGTCATTTCGGTGCGATCCAACAGGTTGTGCTTGACATGGACCGATGATTCGTGCTCGTGGTATCAGACACAATAGTTTTTGGTCGAATAAGCAAGATTTACTAATATACCACACAGAATTCAGACAATAAGCTGCAGAAACACTTGTCGGGTCGCTGAATAAGTCGTATATGACCGACCCGATGGGGTATGACATCAAAGTACCATGTAAGTACATGCATACTGTGTCTCATGTATCACGGGAAGGTATAATAACATCATTTGGGGCATCTTAGATACCAAATACATGCCGTTGGAGCCCACATCAAGCCGTTGGATTGCACCGATATCACGAAAACACCCTTCACAAGTGATGTGGGCCTAGTCAAAAAAGTTTTTTGTTTAGCAGAGCTGCATTGTTTTTCGCGTTTTTACACGTTTGGACAATTGTCAAAGCCAATTTGGACAATTGTCAGCGACTGTGGATTTTTTTTAAAAATTCAATCCTAAATCAACCAAAACCACGTGGATCCAGTGTGTGGTATTGGTCGCACAATGACTTTATAAGAATTGGTCAAATTTTTTTCCTGAATCGCAAAGCAGGCTTACGGGGCAATGGCTGATCAACACACAAAACAGTAGCAGAGTACGGTCCTGCGGCCGTGGTTGTCTGCGATTTTTTCGCTGAAAATGTTTTGTGGAACCAAATAGCACAGAGTAAGAGGACTGAACGAAAAAAAGGGGGGATGTTTTGGAAGTCTTCTATGGTGGTTTGGGGCCACAATTTCGTGGGAAACCCGGGTGGCAGACAAGGCAGAGTACGGTCCGAGCCAGTGCTGACGACAGGTGCGGTTGGCCTGCAACATGAACAATAAAAATGCACCTACCGGAGTATTCCACATAAATCCCCCAGGGCTCCAAGTGGAAACTGATCGAAAATGGGCCCTTCGACGAAAAAAAATCCGATTGCACGGGACCAAAAGATAAATAAAAACCGTCAGAAGTACCACCGCGTTGCTTTATGCAAAAAAACTCCGATACGAAGACAGCAAATCCAAACGGCTGGCGAGTTCACCTGGATCCACGTGAATGCACGACATTGCGTTTCCCCAGTGCACGTCTGCATGCACGCCTCCAAACCGCCAGTGATCACGCTCTCGGTTATGTCCACACCCCAGCCGGCCACGTTTGATTCACTTTGGTAGTTGCAGACTGAAAGCGACGCATCAAATCAATCTTGTTGTTATCGAACCGGACCGGTCCGAACTTCAAGCTTCAGTTGGCCCCGCACGTTTGACGCAATTATGGGAAGCATGTGCAGCTTGTAGTGACAATTCATGCACGTGAACTTCAGGTGGTGCGCATGTACATTCCAAAATCCTTTGTGAACAAAAAGTGGCATTCTTCGACTGGGGCTCGAACCCAGATCCTCCGCCTTACCGGGGCGCATGTATATGACCAAAAACTTTGCGTCCAAGGGCAGGCACTTCGATAGCTCAGTTGGTAGAGCAATGCCCCGGTTAGGCGGAGGACCTGGGTTCGAGCCCCAGTCGAAGAAAGCCACTTTTTGTTCACAAAGGAATTTGGAATGTACATGCGCTCCCCGTTATTATTCAAGATCGTCTGCTGCCAACAAGCAAATTCTACTATTTCTCACCAAATCTGTTCAAACTTTTGACAAATACATATTACTGAAATGCACGCAAAAGGTTCTGGTATTTAGGGTGGTGTAGATTAAACGTCTAAAAAGCTAACTAACCGGGTTGCTCGCATTTTGTGCCATAGTTTGTCTCCACAAGACTTTGGTTCACAAACGGGAAGTTGATACCGGTACAGACTGGAAGGAAAACAAGCCAGACTGGAGTTGTATAAGGAAACAACTTTGGAAGTCGTATTACGTCAAATTATTTGTCAACTCTCCAAGAACACTTACTGTCTTCAATGATCCACCTTTGAGTATCGTTGCCTGTGTCAGCTTCGCCTCCAAAAATAAGATCCGCAGCGCCGGTTTTGTAATCTAAAATTGAGGCTCGCCTGTCCTCAGCGTCGACTTGTTCCAAATGCATGGACTATGATTATGAACTGATAAACGTTCAGTCGCCCCAGTCAGATGTCAAAGTCTCTCGATCAGAAATATGAAGATACCAACCACCGGCGCCTACTCCAATCCATTTGTACGTCCCATCGCCTTGGTCGTCAAATTCACTGAAGCCATTATTAGATGTGATGCAATCATAGAGGTACACGTACTTTAGCGGTGTGACGAGTGTGCGCAAGCAGATATTACGGCCCGCCTGAAGATATTTAAAGGGCTCGGGACATAACCGAAGGAAGGGTAGCAGGACATATTGTTATATACCGTTGGAAAGCATTCCGACAGCCTATGTCACGCACAAATTTTAAGCTCCTTGGAGATTCGCTATCTCTTGGTAGAGCGGCTTTTCGTTCCAGAAAAAAAGTGAATTTTTGCAGAAATTGGAAAGACCGGTGCAGAAACCGCAAATGAGTTGAAGGTCAAGTAACACGTGGATAGGATTACAACAGCTTCTGAATACCTAGCTTTATCGTCACAACCTCAGTCGCTCAAAGCATTGCTTCACACGGTGAGGGCGCGAAACGTTCCAAAAATCGGCCTTATTTTTTGAGAACACATGTTTGTCCCTAAATTTGGAGGCCATGTTTAGCGCTGCGGAAATAAGAATGCAATGGGGAAATAGAGCATCGTCGAAAATACCAAAAGGCCACAGATTGTGTCGGATTCGAAACAAAAAAATGAGAGTCTAGTTTAACAACCTATCAAGGTCCGAAGTCCCCAAGGTATACAGATCTCTCGGAGTAGCCATACTAATCTGAATATGATATTCAGCTATAAATGCTTATTGTTAACAACTATTGTAAATGTGACAGCACCAAACAATGTATCTCGGGAGTAGCTTTCGAACGATATATAACAAGCCCCAATAAATTCTTACGCTTAAGGGCAGAGGCTAAAAAATTGCTTTTTTGACGATTCTGGAATGAACCGTCACGTCACCGTGTGCGATTTTGGAATTTTGACCGTTTCTTGTCCATAGTAAGAGATATGGGCATGTTATATATCGTTCGATAGCTACACTGAGGCCACATCGTTTGATGCTATCAAATGTGCAATAATCCTTAACAGTAACGTTGGTGTTGGTGGGGGTTGGGTTGGGGTTTTGTTGGTTGTTGGTTTTTTTTTTTGTTTGGGTGTGGTTTGTGTTTTGGGGTGTGTGTTGGGTTTTGGATTTTGGTGTGGAGCTGTGTTTTTTTTTTGGTTTGTGTTATTTGTGTTTTTTTGTTTGTTGGTGTGTTGTTGGGTTGTTGAACTGTGTGTGCTTTTTTCTCGCTCTTGGGGGGGTGTGGAGGTGGGTTGTGTTTGCTCTGTTGGAGAGTTTGTGCTTCGGGGTTGGTTTGTTAGCGGGAAGATATGCGGCTTGTGATGATTTTTTTTGTGGTTTGTTTAGTTGAGAATTCTTATCGGTCTATGTGGCTTTGCAGGAAGCTTGCATACTAATTTAGTTCTGGTGTTTTTCTCGTTTTCTTTGCTATTTTTGATATCTATTTTATATTGTTTGTTTTGTGTATATGGCTTTGGTTCTCTGGCGTGATTAGCTTTTCTTGGGTGGTTTTTGCGTGTGTCTTTTGTGTTTTTGTTTGTTTTGTTTTTTTGGGTGGTGGGGGGTGTTTGGGGGTTTGTTGTGGGTTTGGTATTTTGTGTTGTTTTGGGGTTGTTTTGCTGTTTTGCGCTGTATATCTTGTGGGGCTGATGTCGCGTTGTTTTCGACGCTTTTTTCGGGGTATTCGCGTGACGGCCGGTGCTGGGCTGGTGTTGCCGCCTTAAAGCCAAATATCTTATTCATGCTGGCATGGCTGCAGCAACCGGACCATGGAGTTTGAGGTCTTGAAACTTCTCTAGATTGTTGGACTGTGCGTTTATCTGACTTTCTCGCTTCCAATGCAGTGCAATACGTGGCTTATTTCCATCACATTTCCGTCAATGAATGCAACTATGCAGTTTAGGGGCAGATTTTTGGTCTTTTTCGGCCTGTCACGCCGCTATCTAAGTGTTTCCAAATTTAAAAACCTTATTTTCTGGTACTTTCGGAAATGCTCTATTTTTCTATTGCATTTTCATTTCTGCAGCAGAAAGCGCGGCCTCAAAATTTAGAGACAAACGTGTGCTTTCGAAAAATATGGCCGATTTTTGGAACTTTTCGGACCCTCACCGAGTGAAGCAGCAATGCTTTGAGCGACTGAAGTTCTCATGGTAAGGTTATCCAGAAGCTGTTGTTATCCTATCCACGTGTTACTTGACTTTCAACTCATTTGGGGTTTCTGCACCGGTCGTTTCAAGTTGTGAGAAAATTCACTTTTTTCTGGAACGAAAAGTCGCTCTACCACGAGATAGCGAATCTCTAAGGAGCTTAACATTTCAGATTTGGGTGAAATTTTGGTGTTTGGGCTGCCCTTCCTTCGGTTAAGTCCCGAGCACTTTAATGCACATCTGACTTGTTCTTTGGGTGGTGCCACTTTTATTAATGAAAGTTCAGATTTGGGTGAAATTTTAGTGCAAGCTGCTTGACGACAGGGTTTCAATGCAACATGGCAACTACAACATCTGAATGTTAATCTATAGTTAACGGCAGCCCAAATCTGATTTGCTCCCCCGTTACGATAATCAGTGTGTCAGCGATAAATCCCTTCCCGTTGCGCACTGACAGGTCATTTGACACTTTTCGATGGTGCTTCTTTTTTTAGAACGGTCAGCTTTGATTGCCGCCTTCAGTTCCAGTAATAAAAAATGTTCCCATTTCCCAAATATGATTTATGTCCTTTCCACTTTAAGTTTAAAAGAGAGAAAGAAAGAGACGATTTCAGAGCCGGTCCGACCTTCCAATGGTACCAGAGGTAGATGACATTGTGCGCTGCCGAGTATGCTTCGAAGTACCACCACTGACTCGGGTCGTTCGGCTTCCACGACTCCAGCCGTACTTTGCCAATAAAGTCCGGTGTTCCAGTGTATTTGGCGTTCGCTCCTGGTATCACGGCCACCTGGGCTGATGGAAAATCGCTGATGAAGTCATTACTGCTATATTTTATCAAACAAACTTAAATACAGAAGTCTTGTTCGATTTACTTCAGAAAGACATGCTGCGACGCCACTATGTTCAGCTTTCTTCAGTTTAAGCTAAGATGCTGAAGGCAACTCACCAATCCAGAATCTTTGTTCATGATCCTATATACCCCTGTTTCAAAGCGCATCACTGCGCCAGATCCACCGCGTACGAAGACCAACCACAACACGAAGTGGACCCGATGATTATTTGTTAGCATATCATAGAAATTGCAGTGGTTGTTCAAATTCAAATAAACTGTCTGCTATAACGCACAGGCCGCCTGGCAAAAATTTGCAAAGGCAGACCAGCTACTGAATGCACAGTACTGCGTGTATATACCTACCGGCTGCAATATTAGGCTGTTTGAGGCCTGCGCCTGCAGAGCCTGCAGCCGCATCCAGGCTTATGAGCAGGGCCCGGGACACACCTTAACACTAACCTTACCACTATAACTCAAAGGTTAACACAAACACACTGACACCAACGTTAACATGATGAATGATTCTGGTTTTGCACTGACGAAAAACTCATAATTTTGGCAACTTTATTTGTTTCACTAGTCAGCATCATCATAAGCAATTGCAAACTGATCCGGATTTGACCATTCCACTTTCAAAACAACAGCAATCCAAAACAAATTATTATTCCTTGATTCAACAATAAGAGCAAAAGCGTTCCATAGGCTGACGTGACTTTACATAACCGATGGCCTACAAGCTACAAAAAATAGAACAACAGCCTCCCACGCAGCGGAACAACAGATAAGTCTGAGAAAAGCGCAGCAAACGTGACCGCCCCGCCGGGCAAACATGGTAGCCTGCCGCACCGGACCCTTCATGGCCCGAACCGAAGCTTCAAAGCAATTTGAATGTGGAGCGACAAGAACGCACTTAAATAGAGCCATGACTTTCTGAGATTGACTGCGATTCTGTTGCTGACTGTGATAAGTCCTTTGGACCTAAGGAAAAATCGCTGAGCACTAAATTGTCAGTCATTGGATTGTATGCTGTGATCCCTCCTTTGTAGCAAACCTATGCTGACGGAGCTCAGAGAAATGTTGAAAAAAACCGGCGTTAACATAAAAATAAACATAAAAGAGAAAATCCTTTGCGTTTTTGACCGTCGTTTTCTCTTTTGTGGTTCACGTTTATGTTAGTGTTAGTGTTAAGGTTATTGTTAGTGTAAAGTTTAGGTTAAGGTGACGCTCTTCTGTGGACCGGGCCCAGGTTCAATACAAAAGATAGCAGCGCGCAGGCATGCACGCTTGCATGCACGGTACATGAGCGGTGGCGTAGGCTCATGATCTTGGATGTACCTGCAGGCGCCCAAAAAGCCTAAAATTGCAGCTTGGTACAGTAGCTTGAATTTCACCGACCACAATATTGTGCGATTTTGTTTTTAATGCGTCGCCAGGTGACCGGCGGACAACACTTCAACGGCATCACTTGTGCGCGCAAATCATTTGGGTTCCTTTGCTTTGTGGTACAGTACCTAAAAATCCAGTTTTCAATTTATGCACACACGAGAGCGGCGTGGCTGGTTATTCCGGTTAGGTTAGTATGCTTCTCGGTATAGACATATGTGTTCGATATTTATATGGTAATTGTGTAGCTATCTTTGTATTCGTTTCTTCGTTCGGTTCGTGCATTCATGTTCGTTGGTTGTTTCGTGCGGATAGCGCTGGAGCTGCAGGCTTTCATGCGGTGTGTTGTTCTCTTGGGGGATATCTGATGGTTGTGGATTGCGTTCCGTAGGAGCGACGTGTGCTTGGTGGTGTGTGTGGGGGTTCTGAGCTTGGTGAGTAGGCTGCATTCGGTGGTTAGCGGATTTTGGTATAGGTAAATCAGAGGTGAGGATGCAGAGTTGGCGTTATGGGTTCCTGTGTGGTGTATGGAGTGCTGGGCACGTCAGTGTAATTATCTCTGTATGCGGAGCGCGATTCTGTTAGCACTAGGCGAGACGTTGTAACCGTAGTAGCTCATAGGAGATTTTGTTATATACGTGAAATCTGCTAAGTGTATTTCGTGGTTTCGATTTTTTATGTAGATGTATGGTGATGTGAGTGGGATATGATATTTGCTTCTTATGATCGGCAGCTTAGTGATTGGGTTTTGATCGCTTGTCGCGTTTCGTCCTTTGGTCTTTCTGGGCTTCGTGTAGTTCTAGCGCGTGTCTCGGGAGGTAGTCCTATATATATATTCCCAGTAGTCGGGTGTGGTGTTGGTTGTAACGAGTTCGACGTTGCGCTCGTGTTTTTGCGCTGTGGCCTCGTTTGTGTCCGTTCCGTTCGCTGCGGCGCGCGGGGGGCGCATCTTGCGCGTTTGGGGCCCTTCTCTTCTTCCGCCGGTCTCTTTGGCGTGGGTTCCTGTTCCTTTCGCGCGGGCTTCCTGTTCCTTGTGTTCGTGGTTTCTCCTTGGGCTCGTTGCTCTTCTGCGCGGTTCTGCGGCGTGCGGGGCGGTGCTGCCTCCTCATTTCGTGTACTCTGCGGCGGCAGCGGCGGCTGAGAGGTAGATGCTCCGTCGGGAGCGGAGGGCGTGGGCTGCGTGCGTTATCGGTCGTTATGCTCGGCTTCTCTCTGGCGCGGCGTGAAGATAGCTGTGCGCGCGGGATGCGGAGATCTGTGCGGTGCGTGCGGTGTGCTCGCGTGTGCGGGCGGTACGCGATAGCAGAGGGGTTAGGAGCAGGGTGGGGTTGTCTGTCACTCGGTGCGGGGGCTGAAGGATTCGGTCGCCCCGTTCCTTGATTTCGGGTGCATGAGAACGAAGGGGTTGATATAAAGAAACACTGCTCTCTTCTTTTCAAATTCTCCGGCTCGCGAGAGCTAGGGAACAGGACGCGCGGAGATTGCGCTCTGCGCTCGTGCCGGCGGGGCGGCGCGGTCGCGGTCTGGTCGGGAGGGGGCATGCTTGTTCCGGGAGAGAGCCGGCGGCCTGTTGTTCCGAAATAGGGGCGGGGCGAGGGAGCGCGGCGCGAGGGTGCCGGCGGGGTTCTCACGAGAGTCGAGCGCGGATATATGCCTGCGAGTGAACCGCGGGGGGTGGAGGGGCGGGGGCAGTAAATAGGGCGCGGCGTCGTACTGTGAGAGGAAGGGGTGGCGGCAGGGAGGGGCAAAATAATAAAGAGAGAGGAAAGGGAGCGTAAATTAGGGCGACGGGCGGCTTGGATTGGGGAAGTCCCTAGTGGGGGCGTGGGTATGGGGGAGTTGGGGGGCTGGGGAGTGTATATAGTTTTTGGGCGTGTGTCTAGGATCTCCCCTGGTATGGTTATACAGAATTTCTGCCGCAGTATGCTTACCCAGGAGATCCGCGCCTATAGAGTGCCGCGCAGTCCGCAGGAATGTCCGACTGCTCGTTTCGGTGCCCCCGCATCGTGCATTCCGGACTGACTTCGGAACCGACCAATCACAGTACCGGTCTATATGTCCCTTGCTTCCGTGTCCCTCCGTGTAGTCTTCAAACTGATACTATCCGTTCGCATAAAATCTATAAAAATATCAATATATCTTCTTGCTCACGGTACAGATAGACTAGACGCATGCACGAACCGAAATTTTCGAACTGATGAACAGGTTCGCGTCTTGAAAAAGTTAACGAACCGAATCGGTAACTGGATCGTGCGCATCGCTACACATACAGGACAGGCGCAGTTGTGCAGGCATTGACGGCAAACTAACTTACTCTTATTGATCTTTATCCGTGTGAACCAAAACACCTCAATGAAATGCTTTTTTTACGCATGGAGCTGAAATGTGGCACAATGCTCACTAACGACCAGGGGGCACAAACGAAGTAATAAAACACCTAAAATGATTCAATGTCTCATTGACGACATTCCATACAACAGGGTTGGAAAAAATTTTAAAAAAAATTTTATAATTTTTTTTCGTGCCCGAGACTTATGTAAGCCTCAACTGTGGACGGACGAGAGCCAAACGTAATTTAGTACAGTTGTATACCTTTTGAAGGCTTTATTTCATGTTTATAACTTGCGTTCCCTCTCATTCAGTGCCTCTCCCAAGCCGGTCACCAACATGCAACGCAGCCAATCGCTGGCGGCGTGACAACCAATGGTGCTGTGGTCCTAGTCATCGTGTCCATGGATCGTGGTGGAAGTAGTCGCAGCACTGAATGTAACATAATTGAAGTCTCAGGACGGAATTTCTAACCACACGGGCAAAAAATAAAAATAAATGCTCATAAATAACAACGTTCCACTCCCAACCGACAAACCGACACGTTTCTCCTTCCAAGATCAGGATACAGCTCGTCGTTCTTCCTTCGCTACTTGCATTGTTTGCTAACTGCATTGTTTCGCCTCGCCAAGCACGGCTTCGGCCAAAAAAGAAAATGGCGCAAATTTACAGCCAATCAGCAGAAAACGCCGCCCACTTCGCGCCTTTAGCGCCGCAGCAAGCTCGACCCACATTCGCACGCAAACTATCCACCTCCGTTTCTCGCGATCATACATGGCCAGATAGCGGTGCGGTTGTGGAGCGCGATGTGCAACCCCTTTTCGGTGGAGCGCCAAATTTTTTTGTGGAGCGCCATGTTTTTTTGTGGAGCGGCAAGTTCAATCAGACTGTTTTTGTGGAGCGCCATGTTTTTTGTGGAGCGCCATGGTTTTTTGTGGAGCGCCATGTTTCTTGTGGTGCGCCATGTTTTTTTGCGGAGCGCCATGTTTTTTTGTGCAGCGGCATGTTCAATCAGACTGTTTTTGTGGAGCGCCATGTTTTTTGTGGAGCGCCATGTTTTTTTGTGGAGCGCCATGTTTTTTTGTGGAGCGCCATGTTTTTTATGGAGCGCCATGTTTTTTTGCGGAGCGCCATGTTTTTCTGTGCAGCGGCAAGTTCAATCAGACTGTTTTTGTGGAGCGCCATGTTTTTTGTGGAGCGCCATGTTTTTTGCGGAGCGCCATGTTTTTTTGTGGAGCGCCATGTTTTTTTTGTGGAGCGCCATGTTTTCCGCGCCAAACCAAGTTAACAGGGGAAAGCCAAGTTTAGAGAGGCGCGTCAAGTTTGAGAGTAGCGCCGAGAGGAGCTCCAAGTTTAAGGAGGAGCCTCAAGTTCGTTCCCTGGTGTGGAGCGCGAAGTTCTATTACCTACAGAGACTACATGTGCTTGCCAAAACTTGCGTGGAGCCCCAAATTTAACCAAAAGTTGCTGTCGGCAACACGAGAGGCGCTCGACGTGCGCTCGACCACACCAGTGGAGCGCCATGTTCGCAATTACATAACTCGCTTAAAAAGGCTCCTTTTGGCATTTTAAAATCAGTTCTGGAACCGACTGGTTCATACGTGCTTCGTATTTTCCAACTCAATGATATCGCGATGTCATTCCATCGCCAATACGGGAACCCAGAAAGTGACCCTGTCTACCGGTGCACACCGACGACCGGGTCACCTTTGGAGGTCCACCCCTTATATATACGCAACTGGCGAAACATTTTTTACTGTCACTATGCTTGAGTGATGATTAAAACACTTCGAATGAGCGATTGTATGTGAGAATACGGGCTGAATTTGCCCGTAACAGTCAACAGCAGGCAGGTATATCAGTGTGTTTTATAATATTATTGATAGCAGTAATGTTGGTCTGTTTCGCCCTGCTTTCACAGACAGACCGAGGCGCCAGGGCTCGTCAGTGCGAACGCCTCTGGCAAATTTGCCTCCAGCAGATCTTGTTGCTTCTGAACTGTAACATCCCCAAAGCACATCCAAATTTACATTGGGGTCTATTTGGCATTATCACATGTCTTGTACTTCATCGTGGAATATGATAATCCCATTCATATAAAAATAAAAATGTCCATCATAAATTGTTTCTATTGAACGCATTCAACGACGAAGTAGTCAATGGCGATGTGTGCGCGACTTTGAGATCCACCCAAACTAGTCGTCTTCGATTGGGACACTCAGCCGTCAGGCCCGCGTGCTGCCAGTGCACTTTGGCACCGATGAACAACAGGTCGACTAGGTCACCCTTGGCTGACTTCCAGCGTCGACTGTCATCTGATGATTCAGTGATGGACTTCTGCAATGTTTGAGGCGTTATTACCGGTATAGTAAATTTCCAAATTCGCTGCCGCACTGTAAAATACGCCCCATAGTTAATGTCAAGGCATAACCCCGAACGCTAACCATGCGCGGTTCTGAAACATTGCGCGCAGCTGCCTACCTGGCTGGCAAGCTGCGCGTGTGTTGGTTGTCTGAATGTTTCACAAGTTTATTTTCGGGTTTAGAACCTGACATTACCTATTGGGCGTACTTTACTGTGCGGCAGCGAATTTGGAAATTTACTATACAACGGTGAGCACTGATACAACCAGGTGCTGTTTGTTTGTTACTCTTCTTGTACTATGCAGCGAGAAGTAATACCTTGATATCGGATATCGTGGCAACAAAATTTGACTGCGCGTCATTAATTTTGCCGTAAACAAAAAAAACCTGAATTTTCTGAACTTTAACTACATAGTACGTTGTGTACACCAAGCAAAACAATACAATACGCGAAAAACCGTCTTCTTCAGCCCGGCACAATGTGCAGAACATTTTGCGATTGCGAGGTGAACAATTTATTCCATGTATACTTATGATATCAGAACGTCAATTTCAGATACAGGTTTTGTGACTGCACAGATCTTGGCTTTTGTTTCGGTATGTCAGTCCCAAAAAATTGGACTGTGAAACTTAGCACTCGAACACCAACGTCGATTCCGATCCAACCTTTTTGGCGGTCGTTTTCTCAGTGTTGGATGTACTGCCACCGACACGCTGTCTGCTAACGATTGACGGTGACGAAGATCTGATGATACCGGTGCTTCTTAGAGGTCGACCAGTGTTGTTACGCTTGTTGCGTGCCGTGTCCTGAAATCTTCGGTGTGTCGAATAAACATAACTCTGATGGTCGGAGCGCGAACCTCTTCATGTCACTTGAACATTGCCCATTTTTATAGATGGAGGTATTATATGTGATTTCGACCAGCAAGTTTCGATTACACTGGGTGATATTTTCGAAACGGTGTAAAGGTCAGTTGGGTGTAAAGGTCGGTGGAAGGCTCGGTCGACAGCTCAGTGTGATAGACCTCGGTGTAAACTTGAAACATTCCACGTTAATAGCAGGCAATGTTTCACGTTTACACCGAGCTGCGTCGACCGAGCTTTCGACCGAACTTTACACCGACCTTTACGCAGTGGTTTTTTAAAAAAAAATTTTTTTTATTAAAGTTTTTTGCTCTAAAAGTGCTATTTTTTGCATAAAAATTGCTTCTGTTAACATCACCCGACCCTACCATGGGTGTATTGGGTGCCATAATCGTTGTTTTGTGGCATCTAGACATAGTGCACACACTCACATGGCCTCTCATATGATAACACATGTACATGTGACTGGGTGGTCATGCATTTATTCATGCAACAGACCCGAAAACAGTGATTCGGTGTGATATTCACTCTATATTTACACTGTTTGTCACACATTTGCATTGGTCGTGTACCAAGAGGCAATAGTTTCACCCAAATTTACCGTCTTGAGTGTCACAAAGCCACACGAAGGCACCCACACCACGTGGGGGAAGTGTACGGGTGTGTTCCTGACTACTGTTGGTACTCATTGACCATTGTTTAGTATTGTTTTCGTGTCGTGAGTGCTTTATATGCACTTACCACACGTTATGGAAGAAAAATGCCACTATTTTTTGCTTTAGCGCTCATTTTTTTCGTTTCGGGCAGTTTTTGGCTGGAATAAAAAAAATTTAAAAAAAAATTTTTTTTTTTAAAAATGGGGTTTGAATAAAAAAATTTTTTTATTAACCACTGCCTTTACGCCCAACTGACCTTTGCACCGTTTCGAAAATTCCACCCACTGACCTGTTTGGGAACAGCAGTTTTGCGCTGCTGGTCGCTGTTGTGGTGTTAAAATCATACATTCTTTGATCTCGGTTATTCTTGAGGCATCAAACGTATGACTGGAAGCATCTGACTATCGGGATTCTCGATCTTGCGCAATTGCGACTACATAGTTATTGCAGTTCCGTTTGGCAATAGCCTGACTCAATTTAATGATGTGTTACGAAATCTCAGCCCGAACCCAACCATGTTTCACAAACACACTGCCTAAAACAAAAAAGACACAAAGCAAGTTCCTTTTTCCGTACTAGGCACTAAGGGGGCCCTGAAACAAAAAGGACCCAAAGCAAGTTCCTTTTCCCTATTAGTCACTGAGAGAGTCCTGAAACAAAAAGGAGGACACAACAGCATCAAGGTGACACCTTCAGAGCTTCGTGCCTCAAATTGGCGTCGTTAAATCGAATGCGTCGCGTATTTGTCGTTCCCTGTCTGAGTCCGGCGTTGCTCGTTCCAGACAACAACGTGGAGTCAGTCAACGGTGACGTGTTGTTGCTGCTCGAAGCACCCATCGTTGTCGTTTGGATGAGATCGTAGCTGAAATATCGGGAAACGTTGGCATACAAAACACTGATTGTGCTATTAATAGCTATGCATAATTGAATGATAGTCTACCCGCTGTGAAAGAGAGAATACAAGTGTGCATTTGCCATTTGGATCAAAATTTTACTGCGTGGTTGCGCAAATCCCCGTCAAGAAAGATCGGAATGCTAGAGAAAAAACGCTGTAAATTTCCAATGTAGAAAATGATGACCAAAATGACTCTTTATTCCATCATCTGTAAATTCCGTGGAACGCACCGATACATGATTGAAGTGAGTTTGTTATCGATTGTATTGATCGTGGTCAACAATTGATGTGGATTGCGACTACTTCTGGCTCGTTGTGAGACCGCCGTGTTGAGGGTGCGGCGCAGCGATTGGATGTTGGAGTTGAGAGATTGGAGAAGGTCGTGTCTGACACCGGGAAGGATATATCAATTTGGTCAATTTTTTTGTTTGTTTGAATTTTGCAGTCTGCTATCTTCTGTTTCTGCAGCTTTACGGTAAACCCATCTGGAAAATTTGATATCCAAATCCGGTTTACCTGAAGGTGAACGCTAGTAAATACGATAATAAAATCAATGACACTATGGTGTAACGGTGAGTTGGGTGTAAAGGTCGGTGTAGGCTCAATCGAAAGCTCGGTCGGTGTCAGCTCGGTGTAATCATGAAACATTGCCTGCTGTTAACGCGGAATGTTTCATGTTTACACCGAGCTGACACCGACCGAGCTTTCGACCGAGCTTACACCGACCTTTACACCCAACTGAGTTTTACACCGTTTCGAAAATGCCACCCTATATAGGCGCAAACTGCATCCAGAGTGATGGTCTCAATCAGCAGTTCTCAAAAAGACGCACTCAAAATCGATACCAAAGTGCATATTTACTATACATAGAATATGCATGTTTCTATGATCATTGAACAACAACGGAATTTTGTCTAACTGTGACGCAACGGTGGCTGGTCGCTCATCGGTGTTGTTGTTGTTTTTCGGCTGCCGATTGACAACGTTGAACACACAGTCCTCGTCAGGCACACGGTCGGTCGGACCGCGAACGATCTGACGAAGTGACCGGGGCACCTGACGGCCACACAGTTGACGCGATGTGCTGTCTCTCAAGTGGCGGAATCGTCTACATTTTTTGTGAACAAGAATCGCATGATTTTTTTTGGAAAAACAAATTGAGAACAAGGGGTGACCAGCACAGTCAGAGCTGGCCGGCCGCGGTGATGTTGTTTCTCCGTAACACGTTTTAGGTATGTCCGGCTCCAAGCTATTTGCCCATGCCAAAAAACCCGCATGCGTTCCATGGAAATCGGAATGTCCAGTGGAGTAAGTATGTACTCTCATCAAAGAATGTGGCATTGCAAACTATACATGCACGTGGATATGTACTTTCGTCTATGAAGATGCTCTGAATGCCACAGAGCCGTGCGAAAACTGGCATAACTTTGTCACCCCCATTCTCACACTTGGTGTATTTTGTACACCCGCCCAGAGGCCCTTAATTATTATTGATTTAAGTGTCCAAACCTGAAATTCACACCTAGATTAGCACCAATGATGCACCGATCAGAATCAGCGGCTTGTTTGAGCGCTGCAGCCACACGATCGCTGAGTTGAGCCTGACGCCGAGCGGCCGTGACGTTTTGTCGCTCGACCGGGCTGCAATTCGACATGCACGTCAACAAATGGAATTTTATTGTTGTTTTTTTTAAAGCATTTATTTAATCTGTTGTTCATCCGTTGATCATTCCGTCTCGTTTCATCTTGCCGAGTCTCTGAGACTTTAGTGGTTGGTGAACCAGGCCAGGCAATGAAAAGGCTGTGGAAGATGTCGTGTCATGGGGCGTCACGTGGAGAAGATTTCGAGACAACGCTGAACTTGACCTAATCACTTTGATATAGTACTCCGAGCGGTCATTCAGTTCGCTATGTCACCCATTCTCAAGCGAAAATCATCGATCGTACAATGTTATCCCTGAACGGTGTTATCTGTCTTGTCACCAAAATGCAAAACACTTGCCGATAAATGCACGCGAGTAAGGCACCGTTCCATGGAGGTCGTTTCACAGTGGTAACAGTCACCGCATTGAGATCACCATTGTCGTTGTTGTTTCTGTTGTTTGAAGTTGTTTTGGTGTTGTTCCGAAGTTGTTGTTGCTGTTGTTTGTGTGTCTGCTGTTGTTGATGTTGTTGTTTGTTAGCACCGTTCCGTTTTGTTCGCTTGCCTGAACAAAAGATAGGTATGACTCTAAAGGCCTAACTATACTTCGTTCTCTCAGAGAACAAAGAACAAATTCTCGCGCGCTGATTGGTCCTCGTATGTTCAACAGCCAATCAGCGCGCGAGAATTTGTTCTTTTTTCTCTGAGAGAACGAAGTATAGCTAGGCCTTAAGGCATACTTCGCAGTGAATGGACAATTTTGTGTCAAACAGGTTAGCAAATGAAACCAAAAATCATGAAACAGCCACATATACAACACCATTAGCACTCCTTTTCCGCTGTATTCCATCGCGTCTCACCAATACAGCAACACCCGCGTTGATGTGCACTGCACCAGACACCATTAGGCAGTAACCCGCAAACAGCTCTTTCGAAGCGTTTGGACCTGGGAAGTAGACCGGAGTGTGTGTCGGGGAGAAACCCACCCGGGCACCTGCATATATTCCGACTGACATGACATACATAGGTTCCAGAATATTTGTAATGTCAGGAAATTCTAGGTGGAATAGTAGCAGATTGAGGGCCAACATATTCACTATGGAGGGTCACTATGGAAAGTTGTAGAGTCGGAAAAGAAATCACAAAGCTGCATAAATATCCCACAGGGTGCTCAAAGATGGCACTGTTCCCCCAAACCTGCATAAATATCCCAATGGTCCTGGTCAAGTCCGACGCCTGCCAACATCAAAGCACCAAATCTCGGTTTCGACACCAACAAGAGTTCTTGTATCCAATCGTGATGTTTCATAACGTTGCCTTGCAGAGTCAGGGACCCGACACGCAGTCCATCGGGCGGCCGACGGCGTTTCTTGGGACGTTTCAGACGGCGATACATGGCCATAATTGATTGACGCGCTTGTCAGGACATGACTGTGATTGGATGCTGCTGCGTGTCTGGCTGATGTTTCACTTCTGAATTTTGTGAGATATTCATTCGTCGGACCTCGCGATTAAACAACTGCGAGCCTGAAGTACTAAAACTGACTTCGGTAGCGGCTGTGTAAAAGTTGAGCCAGAAGCGATACGGCTTTATCATTTCGGCGCCTTGAGTCAGAATTACAGCTGAACTGATACATCTACGCTCGTGTCAGGGTTCAAAACCTGGGACAGATGAGCTACAAATACTGTATGTGGTGCATTCTGACAGCATCAAACCGTCGGCTCTCGTACACTTGATGTCTGAACACTGATTGAACAGATGTTCATTTCACGGCGTTCAGTCGTACATGGACAGAAGAAAACAGTTAGTCCGCAGTGTACTTTAAGGTTGACATTATGGACGTTATGGTTAACTTGGCACGAGGCCAAACAAAGAAAACGCCAAATTTCTCAACGAAAATGTTTGCGAACTTGCCAAACATCACCACTGAATCAATTCAACGAAAAAAAACCACTCTAGTCACTCACTCGTGGTGCCACTCAGCTCAATGCGGGCCCACGTTAACCGAAACAATAGGACTTCGTTCTTTGTACGATGCCTAGTGGCTAGATCAGCTGAAGCGTGCAGTATGCGGTAATCAGTTGCCGGGTTACAATGCGGGTGCTTTTTTCTGAAAATATTGCACTTCTCTTTGTCACGATTTCTGTTGCTCGGGAAAATAGGATTTTTATTCTGGTTACGGTAGTTTGCGCGTGACACTGTCACAGGAATAAGTACTTGAGCACCTGTCGCTTCAAACTATCATCAAAGTTCATTCGCTGTTTACTGTTTGGTCGGTGCCACAAAATGCAGCCTGTTTTGATATCGCTTTCGTGCGCTTATTGTCACGATACTAATGATGTACGACCAGTGATACACACACCACATCAATCAAGGGATCAGCGTGCCCCGTTTCATGAATAGTTTTTGTGGCCTTTAGTTATCGGTTTGCTAGTTCTGCAAGTTAGTACGCATAGTTGAGGTGATGTAAATTACCAATCAGGGCAAATTAATTAGTTATTGCTTATTGGCCTATTCGTGTTGCTTTTGATACAATCTAGCCTTACTTTTGGAGGGCAGCAAATTGTCAAACTCAAACAATAAGATAGGCAATAACTATTTATTTTTGATTAGCAAACAAGAATTAGAACAAACAGGCGCAAAAAAATGACGTAGAATATCCGTAAAATAATAGCAGAATGTCGTGTTTTGAGATCATTGCAGCAAAAAACAAAATGCAGGAAAATTACCGGTGCCTCATAAGTTTCCATATATTTCATCAGCCGTAAACTTGAACTTATGAGCGACCCGTCAGTAACAAATTCATTGTATGTCGGGCCAAAAAATCATTGCGTTATGTACAATAAATTTATACAAAAATGCAAATGCAAAACAATCACAGTCGAATCATTTATGTCAGCATTTTATGAAACATCAGGTCTCAATTTGCGTGCTGGGCCTGACAAGCGGACTGTAGACATTCTCTACCGTAGTAGTCCTGTGCGGCATACTGTAGTATTTGGTTGCCTGATGTTCAGGGGAAGGGAGAACGGTATTGGTTCCGGTCAGCGACTCGACATCGTACAACGGGTCATAGGTCGCTCCCATATTTGAACTGCCGCGTTTGACAATGTTTCGCCTGAGTGTCAAGGCGAGCACGCACAGCAGCACAGCCAACGAGATGACCAGCGCCAACGCAATTGCAGCAGCCAGATTGGCGTGTGCTTGCAGACTGACCCATGTGGACGCTGCAATTGTGTGTGCGCGCGCACAGTCGATGTGCGTGAGCACGTGTTGTGTTGCCTGACCGTCCAAGGTGAGGCACAGTTCGTAGTCGGTGTTCGGCTGCAGATTATTGACTGTGAATGTGCGCATCAAGGGCGTCACAGTGCCCGCGTAGGTCATCGGTTGGTGATTGTCTTGGTCGGGCATGATGGCACGGTAGAGCAGTTGGAAGACGCCTGAAAAATGAAGGGAAGTTGAGGTTGTGACTTCGATCTTTGTGGGAAAAGCGAACATGTCTGATGAGGCACTACGACATAGTCGAACCAGTAGATGTTTCACAGCACTATGTGTATTGCTGGTTCACCAGAATTTTCTTTGACCAGTTAAAAATTTATCTCATGCTCAGCTCCTTCTTTCTGCATGGGCACTCTCTCACAATATAACCTGATAAAGTGAATTTTCTACAGTCACACCCAACTAACAACAACAATACTCGCCTTGTTGTCTGTCCTGTCCAATCCAGGTTACGGTAATTGATTGTGTGTCCTGTCGCACGGACAAGATTCGAACCCGAATCGGCTCGACCCGCAGCTCGAAATGTTTGACGGCGCTGCCGAGACTGGATTCGGCCAGACACGTGTACACACCTAAAGAGTTTTTTTTGTTTTTTGTTGTTGTCCGTGGGTTACTGTATTTTGGGTTGATTGGTCGACCACAGCCTCGTTACAGTTTGGTGAAACTACAGTGACCATTAGTTTGGTCCTCATTCTACGCAGTGACGTTTTTATAGCGGACGGTAAATGCAGCTCAAAAAAACTAAAATCAATAAATTGTATAATGAAACATCAGCAGTCAAAAAACACTAACCCGCATCCTGTACATGCACTTGGCGCAGCCACAGCGAATCCTGATTCTTGAGTACCCTTCTTGGATGGTACTGTGCGCCAGTCATATGAGTGCCATCCGGTGCAATCCAATTGAGATGCGGACTGGGCACACCCACAGCGCGACAGTCAAATGTGTGTGATGCGCCCACCTGGAACATTATGATATGAACGTGGTTTTGTGATTCGTGGGTTTGGAAAATCGGAATATTTAAGATGAAAGAGCAGATTTTGCACGGTGACTGCATGATTACGACGATTCGGCACTTTTTACCTTCATAAAGATTGCCCACCAAATTGATAAAAATTGGGAACCCGATTATTTGTCAGAATTGTATTTACGGCAAACAGAATCGGTTGTGGAAGTTAAGTGCCGTGGAAAAAGCACAACGTAACTAAAGCGACGCCGCAGATCTGGCGCTTGCCTCTCGGTCAGCTTAGGCTTAAACATAGGCAGGACCTGAATTTTCAACGAAGACGAACACGTCTGATACCTCAGTCCAAAAGCCAACGCTACAGAGTGACCGAGATGGGCACGCAACCCCTTTAAGGGCTGCTTGTGCTCTGCGTTTGTTGGATCGTTTGACGCAAATTGCTTTATCAAACTACAGTAGACAGATCTCGGTCACGCTGTAGGTAAAACATCACAAACCTTCAGTTGCTGAACATTGTTCGTATTGTCGAGGAACCCAATAATCCGCGGTGCACACACACTCGGCAGATCACCAGGATGTAGGGCGGTGAAACGTTTGAATTGATGCTCAAACGGACCACTGCACATCAGACGGTCTAGTTCCTGGAATGTGTTTTTCAGTAAATTTTGCGAATACTTTTGTTGCCTATTTGAAAAAAAAGAACTGAAGTCATACTTGAAAGTTAATGCTGTCCTGATGTCTGATCCATCTGACGTTACAATCGCACACGAGTGGATTGCCATAGAACGACACGTATTTGAGTGCGCGCAGTGTCGCTACAGTCCTTTCCAGTAGCACAGTCATGTTGTTGTTGTGCAGGTAGAGGTGACTGATCTGGAATAACGATCAAATGTACAGTCTACACTCCTTATAATTGCATGATTGGAATCCGGAGTGGCCAGTACACTGTCAAACAATATCCATTCACGATATTAAAGGATCAACGAGTTAATATACTTGATAGGGTTATCAGGAATCCTGATTCAGGATCACCAGAAGCAAATAGTGTGCATGAACTAAAACCGCATTTTCGGTAATTGTGATCAATTTAAATCAGTCTCAACTGCAATTTTCCAGCCGCGATTCGAACCCCCCTATATCTGACACGGCCCAGCCCAACGCACACACCACTACACCACAGGCACTCACCCTCGGCGTGTCAATGAATGCCAACGGATCGATGTAAGCCAGACGTGCATTGTCGTGCATTTGCAGCAACAGCATTTGCGGAAGGCGTTTGAATGCACCGCGGTCAATCAGCCGTAAGTGGGGCATATCGCACAACTGAAACAAAAAAATAGAAGTTTGAAAAGATGGTGATCGGATTAGCATGACGTAACGTGGTCATGACGATAATGTGTTGTTTCCGCGTATTATGTCGATATACTGTACTTGCACATAATAAAGCATAAACTCTGATGCTACCTCTCATATACTCGATAAATTTGCTTCCTGTGCGACTATTCTTAAAACTGAGACCGAAAATTAGATGGTGTCACTACAAAGCACGTAAACACGGTGGAACCGCACCGAAACATCAGTGAGCTCCTTGAAATCAGCAATATCATCTGTGTCAATCCTGTCGATCGGATTACCGTCAAGACTCAGCGAGCGCAGTGACAGACGCAGATGTTTCAGGGCTGATTGAGGTACCTGAAATGGAGGATTATTGGTTTTCCGTTAACTTTGGTGTTCAAAAAAGTACCTCTCCGATTGAAAAAAAACGGCAAGTGCCAAACTTGTATTCATGCAGCATGCGAGATGTATTTACGGTAATGGGCCAAAAGTTTACATCAGTGTTTTTGATTTCCAGTGTCTTCCTGTGGTCATAGACGGGCGGTGCATGCACAAGTATGTATGTATAGTCCAGCCACGTGTTCATAGACGACGCTTTTTAAAGCTTGCTTGGCCAGAGTAAAAAATGCGCCGGTTACACGGGTTTTCGCAAACAAAAGAAAGAGATTGGGCCGAGAGAGATGATGACAAGTTCCAGCTGGCTGACCTCAGTTCCTTGCGTGCTTGCGCAAACAGCAACGTCGTTCAACACACAAATGTTTTGGGAGTCAAAAGGGACTTTACGCACCGAGGTGGAGAGCGTGTTTTTAAAAATTACATGCGTTTCTCTTTCTTTCATTTCCGAAATACGTGGAACCGGAACATTATTCGATCCGTTCAAGTCAACTTCAAAATAACTCGTCTCATGAGTTCGTGGCTGGACTGTACATGTGAGCAAAAAAACACATCACATAAAGCGGCGTAGTACTGCATGCATTGCTTGTACAATTGCACACAGTAAAAA
>JASAMV010002627.1:0-13259 GCA_030248065.1 Rhynchonema sp. JSB1_4 | reverse complement strand
CGTGCACGCCGGGTCTTCTATCATGTGCCAAATAACCGCCCGGCATGCCTATAGACTACGCCCCATGTTGCACGCCCCTTTTGATTTAAAATTCATCTAATGTCTGTCATGTGAATTGTTTTAAAAAAGGAATGCTTTGTTATAGGCCAACTCGTCGAAGCAAACAATTATCAGGGAGCTTGACAATGAGCGAAACATCAGCCATCCTAGCAATTGAAACGTCAAGCCACAGCGGCAATTCAAACTTGACAGCCCACGGTCGAAGTCCGACCACTTGACAGACGAACAGAAACAGTTTGTTTCGAAAAAAATGACCTACCGAGCTGCTCTAGTGCTGCCTAGAGCAGCTCCCCTGAAGTTTGAGGGCACTTCAAAGAAGGCCGCAATCAGGCCCAGGCCTCAGAACGTGCTTCTGTTCGTCATTCCAATGCTTTACGCAATATTCTTCGCCGGACCGGTCCAGGCCAAACACCAACGAAGTCTTGAAGCAATGCACATTGACAATCAACTGGCGGCAAATTTAACGAGGAAGATTGCTGATCACGCAATTAGCAACTTCAGTGATGCAACGCGTGAGTACATGGTTTTGTGATATCAGCATGTACTGCTCATTTCGTACTTCTCGTGAACTACATTCAGGCTGTCAAGATTATTTTTAGTTAGTAATACACAACCTGTGTCACTCACTGGGAATCGCAACACAAAAAGTTTTGAAAAAACGCCACCAACGGGTATGATAACACTGTCATTGCACACTCAACGCAGGGTTTGGCGCACCGGCTGTTGTTTTCCATTTACCACACGAGAACGTGACCAACAACCAGTCATTATGGCATAATTTGACAAGTTTGATAAAACAACGTTGATGATCAAAAATCTTTTCAGTGAACGACCTATACACGTACGTACTGAACCTGGAACAAATGCTCACAGCCGTTCAATACCAGATCGCAATTCAACAACGCAACGACGCACAAAACTATGACGTCACTCACTTGTTCAGACAACGTCGACGCTATCTGACCAATCAGCGACGAGCTCGTTCAAATGCAGCCAATCAGCTGCGAGCACCAGCCAATCACCAGTCAGATGCAGATCACGTGATCAGTCGTGCGCGTCGATCAGTGGACAAGCAATCAATAATCGAGCAATTATCGATTTATGATCCAAGTCAATCCGATCAGAACGAGACGGCATTTATTGACGAGGCGCTGGATTTTGCCACCGAATTTGAAACATCAGCCATTCCGGACGATAAATTGTCGGAAGTCGAAAAATTGGACAGATTAACTCAACTGGTCTTACTGTCCGTCATGGATAGTCCACCCGCCAATTATACAGTGGAATATGACAATATCATTGCCCCGACTCAGACAAGCACCAGCACGACTACTGTGGTAACGGGACAGGTTGATACAAACTATGAGGATGGCAGTGACCAGCTGCAGACAACGACCGAGTCGAGTGGCAGCATCACTGAGGAGCCGGGCTCACCACCGACGTCCACTGAAGAGGTCGAGATTGAAACGTTGGTGATTTTTGGTCTTCTTCATCTGTCGGTCTGTGGGAATGATAACAGGGGTGTCTTATGAGCTTATGTGTATTAAGTTTGGCCATCAAATTGGCGTCGGTCTTGTGACTTTCTTCATTCGACGACATGCTGTGATGACGTTATTTTCAACCTGCGTAATAAATTATGCAGTAGATCAGCTGTGTGAAGTTGCCGTAACTGATTGAAAATAATGCCATATAAAGCCTCGAAATGTCGTTGATACAAAAAGTGTAGCATGGCTAAAACCGAACCATCGAGACCCGACCTTTATTATTATTTACTCACTACCGGAGTTTTCCACTTAAAGCCCCGGGGGCTCTATGCGGAAATTGGTGGAAAATGGACCCTCCGACCAGAAAGAAAAAGTCCAATTAGAGCCCCCGGGGGCTTTAAGTGGAAACGTTTCCACTTACAGCCCTCGGGGGCTTTAAGCGGAAAACTGGGTGTTTTCATCGTTGTCAGTAGGGACACTTTAGGCCAGCATTTTGACATTCTGATACCATATTTCAACCTGATTGTGAGGATCTTCATCTAAACATGGCAAAACGTTGGTAAAACAACAGAAAAGTGCGGTATTTTGGTCATTCTTACACTAGTTTGAACTATTTTGGCAAGTTTACTGTTCGATGTAAAATCAATGGTCCGTAAAAAATAAATCCAATTAGAGCCCCCGGGGGCTATAAGTGGAAAATTTTCCACTTAGAGCCCCCGAGGGCTCTATTCGGGGGGGGGCTTTAAGTGGAAAACTCCGGTATGCGTCTGGCCTGATTTTCAGGGTCACCCCCGACCCGTTCGCAGGTCGTCGTTTCGTTGTGTTGGGTATGACCACCACCAGACAAACACCCGACACATCAACCGAACTCACGACAACACAATTAGCGACCACAACCAAAACATCATCTGCTAACAAGTCATCAACCGATGAAACATCACCCAACAACATTGCCAATCATATGTCAGCGGACTCGGTCATCAAACCAAATGTTTCAAGCATCAGTACTGCGTCGCCTCCAGTCAAAAGCAATGCAAAAAATCATAAAAATAATGGTAACGTCACTCTGTCACCACTACCAACGAGGACTAGAAACAACCAATCTGAGGAGGTCACGACCACAACACCGGCTGCCGCTGCCCTCACGACGAGCAGTGAAACATCAGCAGTCACCAACGCGACCAGTGCGCCAACACGATCGACCAGTGCAACTGAAGAGGACCCGATCACCACCACCACACTGGATCCGTGCGTGAAATTGTCACAAGAACAATTGGTGAAAGAGTTGAAATCGAAAGGCACCTATAATCCGGATTTGATGGCTTGGGATGTGCCGGGGGTGATTCGATTCCTGGAGAACACTGGTGAGATTTTATAATGTGGGTCAGAATTGTCACTGTTCACTATTTTGATCATTCTGCGCCTACCAGCCAATGGGCATGACAACAAGGAATTGTGATCACAACTGGCTGCTGTTATGCCTATGAACCGTCAGAGGTCACAACAACCGTTCAAAAGAATTCCGGTGCCTAACCTGGAATGAGGAAGCTGTTTTATGTGACACCCGATGAAACTGCAACTAAATCGACCGGCTACAGTTGGTATGCACTCTTGTTTGCACAAGTCAGTGCATAGATGACGTTTCACGGTGTGGTCGATCATACGACAAAAAGTCGAAGGTTGACTGACGCGCGCCGCATTCCATCACGCAAGGCCCAATCGCACTCGTGATTGGTTCCTTGTTCACCAAATTCTAATCTCATTGGATGACCTACAGTCACAACCACGACTTCCCTTGTCAATTCAGGCACAAAGTACTCATCAATCCGGCGCAACAAGACCGAGGAGGCGCGAGCGGTCGAGCGAAATCTGAATTCGTTGGAGCGAATCTTGCGCGAATTACAAGTTGAATGCGACGTGCGATCACCAGAGGTTGTGTCGAGGCTGTACAATCTGACGTACAGGCGACACAGCAGGGATCAAAATGTGCGGCTGATTTGTTCAAGACGCAATAATAGTGTTCATGTCCGGGTACACCTAGTTTTGTAACAAAAAGATCGAGGGTGTGACTGCTACGCACACAGGTACGAGTTTTGTGCGGTTGTTCAAAACCTGTCTTCACAAGCAGACAGTGCATCAGGTCATCGTTACTGCAAATGCACCATGTAGATAACCGCTCCAAAAGAAGTGAATGAGCGGTGCTCATGAAATAGTGACGATTCAACGTTGAAAATCGTGCGAGAGAATGCCATGCAAAAGACACACCAAACGAACCCGATCGACAGCTCCGATCACTTCAGTGTGATGGAACACAAGAATGCGATCCAATCCCATTCTATTGATGACCAACATTGTGTTGTGTACGACACCCGAAGTCCGTCTGCCCATATTCCAGCCCTCTTCCTGGCAACGTCTCCGATTCCCTCGCTCTGCATCCGAGTCCGATCGCATTCGAGCCGAATATCTGTCACAAATTCGGAGGGACGATGCGAACACGTTTGTGAACGATCACGAATTGGACCACAGCCAGGTCGAGGGCACAGCACATCAGGATGAAGCATCTGCAAGCAGCAGCAGCACCAATGTTGTCGGTGAGCGAATGAAAAAATCAATCTATTATGCAATTCATCATTTGTTCGATGGGTATTCATTTATTTACATAGTTTTTGGGTCAGGGGATTGATTCTTCAGTCATTCACTCGTTCAAAGGCAATGAGTGATTCTATTGACCAACGATTCAATTTCTAATCAAAATAAAAGACGATAGAGTGATCTGAATGTTGAGCGCACTCAAACAGGGTCATGGACTCACTGACTTTGCTAGTATGGCAGTGTTCGGTTTAAACGGTCTGGCAGACTAGGGAAGCGCAGGAGAAATCGCCGAGCTTTGACTCTTGTTGGATTACCATGCTGTAATTTCTCCCATGTATGTACGTATATTTAATTTTGTGAACGTCGTGCCGACAACTTTTGTCGAGCGTGTAAAAATTTCCCTGTCATAAAATTACCAGTGCTTCGTTTCAGATGCACAGATAATGGCAAGCAGAAATGTTTTACCTCAGCCATTCAAAGTTGAGGCACTCGTGGTAAAGTAATATGTCGACTTTGATCGCCGTTTGATCCATATGCTATAGTAAATTTCCGAATTCGCTGCCGCACAGTAAAGTACGCCCCATAATTAATGTCAGGTTCTAAACCCGAAAATGAGCTTGTGGAACATTCGGACAGCCAACACACACGCAGCTTGCCAGCCAGCCAGGCAGCCGCGCGCAATGTTTCAGAACTGCGCATGGTTAGCGTTCGGGTTAATTTATAACTTGACATTAACTATGGTGCGTATTTTACTGTGCGGCAGCGAATTTGGAAATTTACAATACTGCATCAAAGGTAATCTACAAACTATTCAATCAATAAGTCACCCATTCACTGCGCATTACACAGGCCAAGTGCACGTTGTGCCGTTCGGTTGTAGTGAGCGTGGTTCGTCGGAGGACGGTTATCTTCGGCTGTGCGCCGCGTGTCAAGCCATTCGACGTTTGCCCGATGATTTCTTCCCGCCCTTCATCAACGAGGTCATTTGTGACGAGGACAAGGCCTGTCTCTACTTCTATGACTATCGTGAGTTCATAAATTGTTCAGGTTACAAACAAGTTTGGCTATAATGACGCTGGAATGAATCTTGATGATCCTCGGAACTGTCGCGTCTTGCTTGGTCACGTGACTTTTTCAGTTCGAGGTCACACTGACGCCGGCGCTAATATTGACCGACATAACAGTTGTTCGTTGACTTTATCGTTATGGTATTACCAGACATACTGTATGTAGCAAACCTTGAAACGTGCTCCATACGTGACCAAATCACGTGACTAAGTTTGGAGGCCGACGCGATCGCCAACTTTGATACCGGAACCGTAGAGAAACATTCGTACTGAATATGATGACCTTCCGTCGGTGTAAACACTTAGCGCTTTCTGCATGCGCATATCTTGCCCAAAACTCATAATGCACCTATATTATATATATTTGCGAACCACTGTAAAACACGAACTGCACAATTTAACTTATCTCTGCCCGTTACAGCACACGGCAAATGCAAGCAAAAGCACATGAACTTTGTCGTGCTGCGCAACATGGGTACACGTGAATGTCAGATATGGCGTAAATTCAATCTCAGCGTCAGGGTCTCTTGCGAATGTTTTGTCGATGAAATGTCCTTTTTTGCCAAATATGTCTAGATTTTCTTCTTATCCTTCTCAATTGTGCTACACTTTGTCATCCATTTTTTAGATTTTATCCTGCCGAGACTTTCTCACATTTCTATTTTTCATGTACAGTTGTGCTTTCTCAAAATGTCAGTCTTGCATGTCATCGCTGTGATTTTATAGTCCACAACATCACTGCGCCTTTTGATTACATTATCACATTATTGTTATCTCTGAAACGTTGCCAAAGCTGACCATGTTGTGACTGAAAAGCTTTTAATTTCATATTTTATTGTGCATTTTTTCGTTTTGTTTTCACCTTTAGGTAGTTTATTTTATTTTTCAATGTCTAGCACGCTGAGTGATTACTATAAAAACAATTCATGTTCGCATAGTCATTGAATCATAATACCGTGTTGCATTGTATTTTCCTCAGCCGAGTAAAAAATGAAATATTTTCAAAATAGCATACATATTCCACGAAAACAGTACACCGCACAGCACACCACGTAAATGAAGCACGAGAATCACAGCCAAGCAGGGTAATCACCGGTCATTCAATACTGACATACAACAGAGAACAACAACAGTGGGTGTGGGTGAAAGATGATTTACATTGCGGAAAAAAACATGCACATAAACCGACCATTCGGAAAACTTGAGGTCCGAAATACAGACAAAACCTGGGAGCTGAGCACAATGCATGATTCGAATCGTCGCCTTGCAGAATGTCGTAAAGATCTCAACAAAGCGTTCCAAGAGTAGCTGTTCACCATGAATCGTTCAGAATTTGTTTGGGCCTATCTTTTATTTGAAGTGAGCTCAAAGCTACGAAACAGAATCGTTTTTGTGAATTTTGCTACAAATTCTTATGAAACCGGCGAAACATTTTGGGTCTGACGCAGAACATACAGGTCAATAACTGAAAACTGAATCGATAACGACCTTTACTGAATACGCCCTGCGGTACCCTACTATGCGTTGCACACAATGCTTGTGTATAAGATTGGCACCCATTCAAATTCAAGCATCGTAATACGATAGAGATTTCGAATTAAATTGTCGAACGAAAAACAAAAACACTGAGCAAAAACGCGTAAATGTCATAACTCTTTGGTGCATTTCACTGAGTTCAGCACATCACTATTCACATCGCCCACACTTTTATCTCGACCAGCTGATGTTTCAGCGATAGTATAAGTGGAGGTGTGCCAAGTGAGCCCGTCACCAAATGGTGGGTGGGTTGATGGGAAAAGCACACCACGTACGAATGCGGCAAGTGACCAACGCGGCAGCGAGAAAAATATGCGCCAATTCTCCGGCCAACCGAAATCGTATGGGTTACGGTAGACCTGCAGTGGTCAATGGCCATGTTCAATACATGGGACTGATAAAATGTTGTTCGGCTGTTTTTTGGACTGCTTGTGACAGGAAACAAGCGACTGCCAGCACACTATACCATGGTGTTTCCTGTTTTTCCTGGTCCAAGGAAACAAGCGGTCCCGTGTTATAATTGAACTTCTAGTTGAGGTCGAAATTACAATTTCGACTCAATCACGTAGCTGGCAAAAACGTGTCAACGTTTGCCTGCGGCATCTAACAGCAACAATGTTTCACATGCTCGCTGTGAGCTTTGTGCGTGTGTGCTGCCAGCATGTCAATGAAACATTTCACAATGTTTGCTGCTGAGTGTCGCGCTTGGATTAACAAGGACACATTCTTAATCCCTTTCATTAGTTTCCTGAAATCCCGACCCCAAACTGGAGTTGAGTTATAATGTGGGGTCGCTTGTTTTCTTTGCCTTGCATAAAAAGGAAACACTAATATAACTTTCGGTGTGCATGTGAAACATTTTCAGCTTTCGTTTCATCACTATATATTACTTGTTTTCCGACATCAGTCGACACAAACAGAAATGTTTCTCGATAGAGTTGAAAGTGTCAGAGACTTGGGTCTCGGTAATGAAATCGAGAATCGGTAATGAACTCGAAATCGCCAACTAATTTCAACAAAAAAACAAACCAACACGCAAGTTCAAATCAACCCACCTTTCCCTGCAGTTTGAATGCATTGCGTGTGTTAGCATTGATGTGTTTTTCGATACTGGTTTCGGCCCGAGCAATCAGCATCATGTGATAGCAGATCAGACCACCCAGACCAACGATCATGCCCAGGCAGACCAGGAATACGAAACTGAAGATAAGAGTTTGGTGGATGGGTGCTCTCCGCGAGTTGTGCGTGTTTCGTTCGTGACAGGCATCTAATCACACAATCAATCGTGGTTTTTTGATGACTTTTTGGATGGAGTATTCCAGTATTGCCCCGAACTATTCATTACCTTCCTTTCGCCAATCTGACCTGGTCATACCAATGTGAAACATAAACTATTCAAAAGGTCTCGTGAAAAAAGCTGCATTGCTTCGTGAAAAAAACTGCCCACAAACACGATCAGACTGTGTGGTGAGCCATCTAATTTAACGTGTCTTGCTCAAACCAGAAACTGATAAATCAACGAATCTGAATGAACCCACATAATGGCATTATACACGGACGCCCTATAGTTGTGCATCACGTGATCGTCATCATCCCAATTTACATTCGGATCATCACAGAACCAATGAGCATAGGGCGCCACTGACCACATACGGATGCACCATGATGTTTCATGCGCCTGAACGAACAATGCTAACAATGCAATGGAAGAGAAAACTGAAGAGAAAGAGAAACTCGAACGAACATCATCCGGCCAATAGTGGTCGATCATACAGGGCAGCATTCCAATTTCGATCAACAGACATCCCGCCCACATATAGACCATCGTGAGCAGAAAATAGCGATGATTGAAATGACCAATGCATTGATTTAGCCAGGCTGCAAAACACATATTTTCTCTTCTGTTTTACTCAGATGAATACGAAGAGACAACGTACGACAATGGTGATCCATTTTGAGTACACAACGATTGCACACACTGCAGTGATGGGTGCGCGGTGGCTTGGGCGCAATACAATGTTTGCACATGCCAACCGTCTGCGGGATTGTGCGGTTCTGAAAGAAATTCTTGTTTGTTACCAACGGCAACTTTGACCAACAAACTGATGCAATTTTTTTTCGCTGTTGTTTTGATTAAGCTTTTCCGGCCAGATATATGAAGCTCCATGTCAATAACAAGCAGATATTGTGGTATTGCAGATTTCAGATATTGCAGGTTCTAAGCAGCTGGGTGTTACGCAATTCGCGCAACATTTTCAATTTACACGTTGTCATCCTCTGAAACACAACAAGCAGCCGTGCGTCATTTATAAACGAGACCACGATCCCATTACTTCTAAATCCTTTCATGGAAGCTGCGACTGCGATTGCGATTGTATAGAAGTGGTCAAACCGGCGCTGTAAAAGCTGAACGGCCCTGAGCAGCAGTCTGACGTTTTCTCTTGCTATGTGCCTGACTTTTAAATCTGACAGTGACACAAATTTTGAAACAACCGTTTCTGCAGTCTGTGGTGTTCATCTTGTGCGAGGTGCTAAACATTTACAACTGTCGTAAACGTGCGAGTGAAATTACGAAGAGCAACAACATAATTCAATTTCAAATTCAAATATCTAATCCAGCGGACCCATGAACCGGTCCAATTCTCAGGTACAACATCCAGAATTACTGTAAAATGATTGAGAGTCCACCAAAGTCGCAAAAGACGCGGAAAACACACTAACTATTGGCACGTATCCCGGCGAAGTGCGATATGCCATAATGTAATTGAACAGACAATTGACCAGCAACCAATGTCCCGCTGATAAATAGAACACAATAGCCGGCCAGGACTTTCGTTGGATTTCGTACGGAATGATGACGATGAAGGTCAACGTGATCACAGCTGCCATCATGCTGAGTAGAAAAGCGACGAACAGCTGTAAAAATCGGATTTACAATGTTGGCAGGAAGAACGCTTTCTCAACGTTTGGCGTTCTTGGAAGGGTGGGATGGATTGCACTTTGTGGACGCGCTTTGCAGAGACAACACACACCACGACACCAGATGGAGTTATTTTTTGCACGATGGTGTGACCGAAGCGTGGGCAATGATGTCAAGCCAAATTCGCCACTTTCAGACCAAGAGCAGTTGTATTACCCGAGCTGGTGGTAAGGCATCCTGGGAATAAGCCTTACATATACCACATGCCACAGAGACACACGGTCGACTTCTAATCCAAAAATCATGCAGAAAAATCTGGCTAATCGTGCCCCAATCCCAAATTTCACTGAAAATGAGGATATTTGACGAGCGAAGCGCACGAAATTCCTGAAGCGTTGCTTTTCAGATTTTTCAATTTGAAGCAATGAGCTGTGTTGTGAAAGCACACGTTTCCTGAGATTTTAAACCCAAAGACTAACCACCCGACCCGACACTCAAGCAACACAAAAAACACAAACACCTACACTTGGATGGGACCGATATAGTAAATTTCCAAATTCGCTGCAGCACAGTAAAATACGCCCCATAGTTAATGTCAAGGTATAAACCCGAACGCTAACCATGCGCGGCCCTGAAACATTCCACGTAGCTGCCTGGCAAGCTGCGTGTGTGTTGGCTGTTTGAATGTTTCAGAAGTTGATTTTCGGGTTTAGAACCTGACATTAACTATGGGGCGTACTTTACTGTGCGGCAGCGAATTTGGAAATTTACTATACCAAAAAAACCCTACCACACCTGCTGCGCACTTCGGGTGCCAAAAACGTCCTGCGTGAACCGCCGAACATTTCAGACCCAAATTCATCAAATGCCCAAAACTCGACAAACCGGTCCCAGTCGCCTGACATAATTCTCGACCAGCCAAAACATCGGCTCCAAGATCGTATCAATCAGATAATTCCTGCTGAAATGTTCATTGTAGAACATTGATCGTGCGACGAGCAGCACGCGACGAACGCAATGTATCCGACCACACATTGTGCACAGACGGCGTGCGCACTCACGCGGGTACAGAACACGGAACCCGGACATTGCTGGAATCAGTGTTGGAGGTGGGGGGGGGGGGTAGCCCCCCCGTACAGTAGGTATCCCCCTCGCCTGGTACAGTAGGTTTCCCCCCGATGTTTGGCATGGTACAGTAGGTATCCCCCCGATTTTCACCCCGGTACAGTGGGTATCCCCCCCCCCCCGATTTTGTCCCTAAAGTGCCAATTTTTTACCAAAATGGCCAAAATTAGTGTAAAATCAGTGGTTTTTACCTCAAATTACCCAAAATTTGCGCGCGACGCGCACAAATACTACGTTTTCACGCGATTCCACACATAATAAACACATTAAAATTTTTCACCCAAAAACCTACCCCCCAGGTACATAATCCCCCCCCACCCAGGTCATCGGCTCTGGTACAGTAGGTATCCCCCCTCTCCGAGCGCGGTACAGCAGGTATGCCCCCTCCAGAGTACCTCCAACACTGGCTCGAATTAATGTATTTCAGTTTTGATAATTTTTCACAGACCGGTCGGTCAAAACTTGGCGATCAGCTTGGTCATGCGACTTGCTGAGATTTTCTTGGCCAAAGCCCTCAACTTTGACCAAGGCAGGTCTGATCTCCAAGTCAGACAGTTATTCGTTGTCATTCATGGTCATGAAAGATAAGAGTTTCTTGATGGGATATTGATACTTGGCTGTAAACCACTGGATTAATACCGCCCACTTTTTCGATAGAAAAAAAGCGAACACTTCAATCATAAATCTTTATCACTCCATGAACTTCATTGCAAGAGATTCATCCATCCGATTCCAAGGCACGTTAATTTCCAAATGTGGCCATGGCCATGAACACGTGTGAATCATGGATAGGATAAACAAGACTCATCAGCTGCGCAGAATGTGCATGAATAATTTGCCGAACGAAACACGAACAAATAAATGTGCTGGCCCGGTAAGTAAAATATGAGCATAAGCAGGCAGATCACAGATTTCTTGCACAGAAACATCAAAAATAGTTTGCAAGATAAGGCACATGGATCCACAAACGGTAGTTTGACGAAAATAGCTGAGTTAATTAAAAGTACGTTTTCAAAACGCAAAGTCTCGCGGACTTTAATTATTTCTCCCCGATGGCGCTTGGCGAGCACACCCTGTAAAAAATCTATGTAGTGTGGAAATCACATAGTTTTTTTCGGGGGTCCAAAAACCGACGCTCAGCATGAGTCATGCAGGTTGCACTTTTGGCGGGAAACGCTGTTTCTTTTATCACTTCATTGAAGCATCAGTGCTGCACGAAACATGATTAGACGATGTTATCGATTGAGTTTTCAATGTATTCCTTGCCATAATATGGCCAAATTTCTTCATTCGGTGGTATGTTCTTGACAATCATGATGAAAATGTGCGATTGCTTGCGCACGTCGATCGGCGATTTGTAGTCTGCTGGGTAGAATATCGCATTGCAGTCTTTCTCCTCACCTGCAATAGAAAAAAGATTAGTAATTCTATGCATTCTCAAACAAGACAAGTGACCTCTTTGAACAGAACCTACGTAAAAACGGTGCACTGTGCATGGTTACCCTATGGGATGCATGTAACTCAATCTGACCAGATCTGTTCCTTTTACGTGTCGGATGATTCTTAACTTGAAATTACGTACAACCAAGACAAGGGTTTTAGAAAAAAGATGGCTTACGACGAGTGTTGGCCAGTCGGATAAAACTTGTGTATCGACTGTCACCGCCATACAAACGACGTTTCTGCCCATCTTCGTCAAGTGTGAAGTCGTACCCGTATGGGTAGATTTTGGCTGGCATCGTGCGCGTTCGAGTACCCTTGAAAGAAGAGGTAATATTGTGCATTACAAGGTGTGCGATCCGTGTATTGGTTATAAGAACAATTTAGAAACTAAATCAATCACTTTTTTCGAAGAGACTAACATGATACGGACCCAATCTGGATCCTCTGGCCAGTCCATATTTTGTGAACAAGCCATTCATTAGTGTGCCCGGTATTTGACTTCGACGATCAACTAATGATCTTCTGGCGTTGTTTGGATATCAACGGCTAAAAAGCGGATGATATTTACAAACTGCAATCGCAAAGTTGCTCGACAACTGGCTATAAGAACATGAGACACATCGAACAGTTCCGAACAGTTCGTACACGGCTAGATCTGGGTCGATTGTTGCCTCGTTTCTTCCACCATATTCCTCAAAAGTATCGCCGCTATCAATAGGACTGTAGCCACCGGTATTGTAGTTGCTTTTTCCACTGAAACTTTTGACTCTTGCAGCTTCCTGTGTCAATAGTTATCTGTTGTTTTTATATCGTTGTTGTCTGTCTGTCGGAATCCGTTACCACCATGGAGAAACCGTGTTAGAATCAATGAAATTGATGAAAATAACAGTGAGCCAACTGCACGCCGGAACCCCTCCACACCTCCTGCAAATACATGGCAATCGTCCCGAAAACGCACTCTGAAACTGGCCAATGGGGGCGAAGTGCAGTTGGTCGGTGACTCTTCATCACGAAAGTTTTTTTTAGGCAAAA
>JASAMV010002626.1:0-18884 GCA_030248065.1 Rhynchonema sp. JSB1_4 | reverse complement strand
AGAGCTGCTATTGTTTGCAATAAGGACACGCTTACAAGTCCAATAGCTTGCATATCATTTCATATAGCAAAACTTCATGATTTAATATTTTTTTAATATTTAATTTTTTTTCAGAATCACCGACTGGGTCTGGCGTCAACAATCGATGCTGGAACGTCGTACATTCCCGGGCCTAATCGCATATTCTTCGGAACAGGTACGGCACAGCACACTTCAGCGTTAATCATCAACAATACCCACGCCACCACGGTCATTATTGCTCAGCTCGTGTGCTCATTTACGGGATGTATAACTGGCGATTGGTCCGGTTTTGTAGAGCTGGTCACGTCATTCTTCATGTGCCCGGGAGCAGTACTCTTATACACTAAATTTTAGCACCGCTAAATCTCGAAACACTTTTCGGAACACAAAAGACGCGACCAAGACAGATGAGAACCGACATGGCTGAGCACTCACCTAAGAGTTTGATACGGTTCTTGGCACTAATCAAACTCCCAACTGATAGTCAAACCGCTGTGTGGATCGTCAAAAAAAGTCGTACCAGAACCAGACCCGGTTTCCCTCCTCCTGTTGACTCAAGCTTTTCCTTTCTGTTTCAGGCGCATTCGTCAGTGGAACGTGCCGCGTTGTTGGCAGCAGTCAAACTGTGTCAGCTGCCCACCAAGAAAGAGGAAAACTTCGCACTGAATGCTGACATATTAGAAAAGGCAATCAAGAATGATCTGGAGAAGGGATTGACGCCCACTTTCGTGTGTTGAGTTTGGATTCAATTGTTGTGTCTGTTGTTGAGGTTGACACAATTGATATGATGTGTATGAACTTGTAAAATATTGGGTAAGCTGATGATCACTCCTACCACGACTTGCGAATATGCCACATTAGGGGGTATTTCGAGCAAAGTGAAAGTTATTCACCTCCACGCGATGGACTACGAAAGAACCTGCCGGTCGTCCAGTCACTGTGGTCGAACGTATTGTCGTTGTATAGTAAATTTCTAATTTCGCTGCCTCATGCATGTTTACAGACGCAGGGAAACTCCGGTTCGAAGTCGAGACAGGCAACAAGCTCAACACACAGTCAAGAAGCCACGCATCTGGCTCGTGTGCGCTTCGAATGTTTCAGTCACACAAGCTGTGGGTGTCAGAGCTGCGTGGCTTTCTCACTGTGTGGTACCTGCCTCGACTTCGAACGGGAGTTTCCCTGCGTCTGTAAAAATGCATGAGGCAGCAAATTAGACACTTACTATAGTAGTACAGCATGCTTGCCCCAAATTTAATAGCGCTCAATGTATGGTACGACCAACTGATATACCCATTGGTGGAACGCATCCCTGATCAAACAAAACCCTGGTCATAGGTGTGTGCCACCATCGGTTCCACCAACTGTTGTTCGTTCGACAAACTGAAAGAGTTGGGCGCAGTGTGCAACAAGTACGGCGTTTGGCTGCATGTCGATGCCGCCTATGCCGGTGGGTTTGCGCTAAATCGGGCCAGTTTTTTAACGTGTCAGGCAGTCGGCTCGTCTTAAAGTGTCCCTGATTTTTCAGGCAGCGCCGCGATCTGTCCCGAGTACCGTCATATGCTGGACGGCATCGAGCTAGTCGACTCGTTCAATTTCAACGCGCACAAATGGCTGATGGTCAACTTTGACTGTGCGTGCATGTGGTATGTGCGCATGTTTGTGACAGTGCCGTGAATTTTCGATGAACGAAAAACATTTTGAATTAAAATTATTCAAAATCTCAGGTTCCGTGACGCCCGACTTGTGGAGGACGCATTTCTGGTTGATCCATTGTATTTGAAACACGAGCATGCCAGTGCCATAGTCGACTTCAAGGTATAATACATAAAAAATTCAAAAAATTTCTAAAAGAAAGATGATCACAAAACTTCCTACGCATCACCACAGAATTGGCAAGTCCCGTTGGGTCGGCGGTTCAGATCGATCAAACTTTGGTTCGTGCTGCGATCATTCGGCGTTAGGAAGTTACAGGATCACATTCGTGCCGTAAGTGCTCATGTTCGAAAATTTATATAGCAATGTGATTCAATGTGCATCAAAGTGTTTTTCGGCTGCCCGTTTTGGACCTGTCTTAGCAGACAGCCGCTGCACCAGGTCATCGTCAGTACGCATGCACCCAGATGGCTATACGTGACACCACACAAAATACACGATCTGGTTTCATGCTCGCGTAAAAATAATGTTCTTTGAGTATCCGTGCTGTTTTACACTGAGGTAAATTTCAGATGTGCAAACTCGCTGATGAATTTGGCTATTTGGTGGTATCTGACTCACGATTCGAGCTGTTCTCTCCGGTGTCACTGGGTTTGGTCTGCTTTCGACTCAAGGTTTGGGTTGGCATTGAGATAATTATCCTGATATGTTTAGATTCCAGATTTTGTAACACCAAGCCGGTATCAACCTTGCCAGTGTCTTTCACAATAACATTCTTCGAGATTTCTTGATTCCAGTAAATTCCAGCCAGCGTGAGTGAACTGTTGCAAAGTCACTTTAGCGCTGGCCAGAACTGGGGGCAGCAATAAAAATCTCGAAATATCGTTGATCTAAAGTCACATGAGCCGGGCAGTATATTGGATTGGACGTGTTCGACACCACACCAGTCCTGGTCCTGTGATAAGATTAGCAAATCGAGCTGCCTAAGGGCGGACTTAGGTTGAATCTGTAAATGTTTCCGAAAAACGCATTATTTGGGGCCCCCATTATTTTTGCATGTAAATTTCTGCGTTTTCCGGAAATATTTCCGGAGCCCAGAAATGTTTGTATTTTTGTATGCAAATTATTTCCAGTCTCCGGATCGAACCTAGGGTAGCCCTAAGTTGCCCGGCTGGCTGCAAGGACAGACTTATTTAGCCACGCTTTCAGTCCGGCAATGAAGCGACCGAACAACTACATGACCTGATCAACAATGACCGTCGTATCCACCTGGTGCCATCCAAAGTGCACCAGACCTATTTCCTTCGTCTGTCCGTGTGTTCGACCCTCACCAACAGTGACGATATCAAATACGCTTGGAATGTTATCAAGCAGTTGACGGAGAAAGTCGACTTGAATTGATTTTGTTTGTCCTATTTTGTATGATGTGGTTAGTTGGCGGAGGAGGCTCTGTGACTGAGAACTATACATACCGTTTTGCATCACCATGTGAGCAGCACAGTGAACTCTCTTAGGACGCATGTTTTGTTGAAAATCAGTGTTTCTTGTCCGTGGCCTAAAGTCAATCACCAAAACTAAACGGTCTATTGTCGTCAACAATATTTTTTAATCCCAGATTCAGCCAATCTGAGCAAACAACGAAAACTCAACAATCTGCCTCCTCTGACAAAGAACGAACGGAACAATACTCAGTTTATGATCCTAAGCTGGTCGATACAAAGTTCTTGGGTGAAGTCCGAAAATGAAATCTCCAAATCACACCAGTATCAGGCTTGCCCCAAGAACCCGGCACCAAACCGAGGCGATGTTTCACAATCTAGTCAAACAATCCGAATCCCATGTCCTCATCTTCGGACTCGGATTCCTCTTTCTTCGCCTCCTCCTTCTTTTCTTCCGACGGCGCCTTCGCACCAGCAGCCGGCGCTGCGGCCACGGCGGCGAACTTGGACGGATCTTTCAGGTACTCTTTCAGCTAAAAAAGAGCAAAATGTAAAATTTGGTTACTTATTGACTGGTTGATTGATTGATGGACGTTTTGTCTCACAGGTTGTCTTGCCAGATGTACATGCACTAATGAGCACAATACCGAGATGACAACAGCGTGTTTTTTCCACAATTCATGAACCATGAAACTGAACTGAACCGGCATCGGAGCTGGTGACAAATCACCAATAATATGTCACTGATGATTCACATTCACTCTATTTCTAATTGTCCAACTTGACAGGTTGGACAGAAAGTGTCAACATGATGGACACAAACCACCGAATGAAACATCATCATCAACCAGCACAATGCCCATACCTCCTCAGCCTCTTTGAACGTCACATCGGTGACAGCCGCGACAGCCATCAAGTTCTTCACGCCATGCGCGATCATATGAGGCACGCTCGCTGCGCACGGGTATTTGACGGCCAGACACACCGCGGCCAGTTGCGACACACCCTGAAATTGAAAGGGCAAATGTTTAAAAATGCTCGGCTCGTGTTTTTACTGTAGTCTTGTCCGATATTGAGAGGACAAGACAGGCAATAATAGCAGTGTTCTACAGTATGTGAATACAAACATGTGCCCGGCGGCTATAACCGGCCAACTGTATGTTGCAAAGTAAAGGCAAACTACACCAACACGAGCCCGATTTCGAAGGTGCGTATTCAAAACGAATAGAAAGAGAAAATCATCATGCTCTACTGTATTGTTCAACATTTGCCAAATTAGCAGCCACGTATGAATGTTTCACTGTTCTGTCAGCTGCGAAATCGAGCTCATGTTGGCGTAGTTTGCCTTTAGCTTCCCGGGTTGCATGACTACACCGGCTAGATGTCGGCTGTTTGAAGGCACCGTTGAAACCCCGCCACAAAAATGTTTCACGATAAACATATCAGCAGCAGAAGAACCAAAAAAATAATTCAAAGTGTTCTGCTTTCGATAATAGTTGAACAAACATAACTAAACAAAATTGAGAATATCAGCTAATTTCGCAACACGTTGTGGCATTAGCCATGACAAATATTGGGGAACTCGGGCATTTAGGGGCATAACTATTTCATTAATACAACTCGAGAATAATAATTTCAGCGACGGCCAGCTTACAACCATAGCCTGCTTATCCTGCTTAGCCATGGAAACAGGTCAGCTTACGACCACAGGCAGTGCCGTGCTTTCGACAAAGTGTTCGGCTAATAGTTTTGTCGGCAAATCAATTCATCAAATCAAGCAAGCAGTACATGAGCCGCAAATGAGTGCGAGTGACGACATTACCATCAGCCAAGTTTTCATCACACAGTCGCCATACCTGCATGAATTTGTCCCTCAAGTCATCATTGGTCATATCGAGCACTTTCGGATCGTAGATAGTGCCGTTGTCGTAGACCAGCTGCACGACCAGACCGTAGCTGAACGGTTTGATGTCCATCATGTTCAACAGGGTCGCCTCGCTAGCGCCAACCTTCTCGCCGGCTTTGATCAGATGCACTTCGTTCTGCGCACAAACGGACGAATGATTTCATCAGCCCATGAAAACGGCGGTATCAAACCATACTCGTGTTAAGATTATTTATAGATTGTACTGATAACCACCGATTTCGTTTGAGTTTGTGTGTTTGCTGCATGGGAACAACTTTTACGGTGGTCGAAATTAGTGACGTCAGTGCATCTCAAAGTATCCCGGGCACAAAAATCAACGCCAAGCACGAGCGGACCGATGTTCACGTTTGATTTCGCCCGAAAATGAAAAAACACAGAAAACATCAAAATTCCCACACCAATATTTCGATGGTTCCACGACTGATCTTGGTCGGGATGGACAACGCCTGGAAGAAACTGGTCTTCTCCGGTCCCATGGACGTGTTTTGCGGCGGCAGCTTGACATCGATCGGTGCCAATGCACCAGCCTTGGCCGGCGCTGCTTTGCGGTTCTGCAAAGGGAACGCGCATTGCCCGTTGAAATTTCTGATCACAGCATTTCTGAAAGGACTGCGTGGATTCGAGGCTTTTGACATTTACACAGTTGGAAATGTTTTCGGAAAGACACGTAAGCACAACGCAGACTTCTCGCTTACGTTGACTACTATCGATTTGCGTCCACAAACGAAAATATACTAAAACAACAGGTAAAAATGGCGCAAGACCGCCGCCGCGTCTGAACGTGGTGAACGAGGCGCTGCTGCCACGTTCGACACGCATTCACGTCTACGTGAGAGGCACGTCGCCAAACTGGCGGTGCACGGAACAGGTTTTTTTTCAAAATGGGCCAGTGCCCATTGGTGGCTCATTTGCCAAACTCTTGTGGCCCATTCAAAATTTTTCGTGAACCAATGAGCCACCATTAGTGGCAAAAAATCCTGGCACGGAGGAAGTGACGACGGACAATCAATAACCCGCGACCTGTGCTGTTCACAATTTGGGACCGATAAACTGTGCAGCCCCCCCCCGAGCCCGGCATTGCTACTTGACGTAGACGAAGATGACAATGACCGCATAACTTTCTGTTTCTAACATGTCCTGTGATCTGTATCTGCTTGGCGTTCTGTGTGGCATACGTTTGCTGCAATTATTTTGCTCCTATTTTCCATTTCCATAATTTTTCTGCACGGTCTTGTAATTACCCTCATCACTTCATGTGCGCTGTCTGGTGCGGCATTGAGAGCAAGTATCAACAAACATAGCCCGAAATATCTTCCTCAACCAGCAGAAAAGTGAAATCGACATGGAGAGCGATATCAAACTCGGTGATCGGATCGGACCTGCCTTGGTCACATGGGAGATATCATGGATATCAAGAGGTTTACTACTGTTTACTATTGCGACCAGCGTAAACGTTGTTCATTTTAGGTGGTGGGGGACAACTATTGTTCGAAATAAATGGCATCACAAAATTTCTCAACATCCTTGATGCGAAAGTCGCACGTGACCTTGGGTGATATTTTCGAAACGGTGTAAAGGTCAGTTGGGTGCAAAGGTCGGTGGAAAGCTCGGTCGACAGCTCAGTGTGATAGACCTCGGTGTAAACTTGAAACATTCCACGTTAATAACAGGCAATGTTTCACGTTCACACCGAGCTACGCCGACCGAGCTTTATACCGAACTTTACACCGACCTTTACTCGCAACTGACCTTTACACCGTTTCGAAAATTCCACCCCAAGACAGGGCCGATACGATCCGATCACCAGGTTTGATATAGCTCAAAAAATCCAGCAACGACTAACGGCCAGCAGTCGATCGCGTACGTCCGAAAGATCGCCCTTGGTGAACACGAAACCGACGTTCTGCACGATGTTGGGCAGCAGTCTGGACAAATTGGCAACGAGATTTGCATAAACATTGTCTGAAAATCCAAAAAAAACAAACAAAAAAAGACCGAACTTTTCCAGCGCCGGATTCTTGACCAGATGCCCGCGGATGGCCTTGCGGATCATCGTGTTTTTGCCCATCAGAATTTCGGCGTGACCACGCATTCCCTAAAGCCAAAAATTATTTACAGTCCCTCAATCAAAAAATATAAGAAGTTTTCATTATAATGGAACTGAAACAATTAACCTGTCGAATCTCCTGCATTTGTTTCGATCCGACATTGTCAACGCCCACCAGGAAACACTTGGGATACTCGTCCAACAAGTGCTGCAATTGTAATTTTCATCATCACATCCAGAACATACAAACAAACGATCAAAATCAAATCGGTCTCAAGACATAAATAGAGCTAACAATTATGAAACGTTTACAGTCGGAAAAACACCAACCAACAACTTGAGAAAATAATTGCTTTTCCACGTCGATTTGTCTTCCCTGACCATCGTGAATTAGTTTCCGTGGAACAAGGATTGCCCGAAAATCAGGTTTAAAGACAAAAAACGAGTCAGAACGAACGGGGTCTGAAATGTGGAAAATTTGAGATGATTTTCCAATCTTTTTTACAAATTACCTGAGCATCAAATAGAGTTTCATAAAAACTCAAGATGAAGGAAATCCGCAATTTGATTCAGTGCGGTCCGGTAAAGTAAATCTACCGAAAGTGTGGCAGACACGAGAAGAAAACGTGAGATATGATTCTTTATTCGCTATTTGAATAGCACAACAATAATATTTTCTATTGTCCGTCTTGTTCTGTAAAATCACACAATCAGATCTATCTCATGTCAGATTTGGAGCAAACATGTAAAAACTGACAAAATTGGTGAAAGTGATAAAATGCACCAATATTCTACCCAGTATATAAACTAGCAAACAACACAGAGACGGCACAATCACAGACAAGCACACAGCAAAATGAAAAGGACAACTGACAACGTCACACTCACAGCTTCTGGACAGCTTCGTTAGCCTACTGGACAGTAAGCAGCGAAAGAATGAAAAATTGGCAACAAGCACAAATATACACCGAATTTCTATTGTAAATGGCAACACCAAACCTGAAGTTTTACCAGTGACAACCTCCTAACAACACGGGGCATCCGCATCACACACAAAAGTATATGCTACCAGTCGAAAGCTTGCATTCGAATACTGCTCACGCAAACAAAGGAGCTGAGATCTCACACAGGGGGAATGAATGCTGTTCAATTTGGGTAAAATACATCAAAATCGCTGTGAAATACTAATGATATAAGTGACATCATCACAGAATGGAATTTGCACGGGACGAGAACGACAACGAAACCCACAGAACGCTGCATGGGAAGCTAATAGCCCCAAGTACGTCAAGAACAGTACTTTACGCACAACAACACAAATAAATAGACAGAGAAACAGCGACAGAATGAAATCACAATGACACGAACAACACAAATGCATAATTACAATAAATACACAATATGCGGGATGTAAGTGATTGTCGTGAGATTAATTGTCAATCGTCAATTTCGTGGCGGAATCGGCGGAATGTCACTTCGAGTGGGAATCGGTGGAGGAGCAGTCGGGGGCGGACCGGGCGGTGGTCGGGAAGGTGGAGCCGATGTGGGCGGACCTGAAGCACAAGCACAGATGTGAAAAGGATGCGAGAGTATGACGAAATAAGCGGTTTGAAGAATAACGAAAAATAAATTCAAATCATTTCGAAAAAATTTTGACATTTTTTGGAGATCTTATAAACTCGTTGATCGGAGATTGATTGTTTGCTATGACGCTTGCTAATGTCACTATGTACTACCAGCGCACAAGCGTTTCTAAGCAAGCATCAGATCGTAACACGAAGACACCGGATTTCAGTTTACCTCTAGGGGGCGGCGGTGCCCCGGGTGGAGCCCGATTGGGAACTGGGGGCGGACGGGGTTGACCTCGCGGGGGTTGCATAGGCGGTGCTGGGGGTCGGGGCGTCTGACCTGGATGTTGATTGAGGGAGCATGATAAATGAGCATTTTACACGTAGAGACAAAAAAGCGCAGAATAACACACCTCGCACACTGCCGGCATTTGGCGGCACCGCTGGGGGAGGTGGTGGAACGTCTAGAATCGCATAAATTCCATTTTTAGAACGCACTATTTCAAATATCATCGTAGTAACACAAAGATAAGACCAACTCCTTGACACAAGCGGCGGCGCTGTAGGTGGTGCCGGTGGTTGCCTTGTTGTTGCAGGGTTCCTCGCCATTTCCGGTACCAGATCCGGATCGGCCCACGGCTCGTCATCGTCATCGAACATACTGAATCCAGTTTTGGGTTCGGGTCCGGGCTCAACGGCGGGCGGAGGAGCGGGACGTGGCGGCGGGAAGGAATTGGCGAACGCGTCTGAAGGTTTGAGTTCGTTTTTAAGTTTTGTTGGTACTGAAATACGCCTGAGGGAAGAAATGTTAGAATGTTTATGAGCTTTTTATCAGTGTGCTTCGAAACGTTATCTGCACGGCGCAATTCTTGAACTTTTCCGGGGTGAGTTACGAAACGGTCCTCCGATCAAATGGAGCCAAACTAGAGTGAAAAATCTCAGAAAAACAAGAATTTTCAGGCGCAGCTCGATTACACCCTGCAGCGTAGTAACCTCCAGGTTTTCACAAAAAACCGCAGTAGCACGGTGTATCTTGCTCTACGTCATTCTAAAATCAATTTACACCCCCCACCAAGTACCAACCACCATTATTGTCCGCTGTGCCGTTAGCAGTCGCAAGTGCCGTCCAGGGGTCGTCCATCACTGCGGCAGGTGCAGTGCGTGGCATTAATGGCGACGCAGCCGGGCGTGGTGGCGGGGGCCGTTTGGGACCGGCTGGGGGTGCTGGTCGCGGCGGCGGCGGCACCGCTGCGGACATGGACTGCGTCGCGCGCACGGCTACACATTCCGGTTCGAGACGCGGAGTCGACTGCACCGATGACAGCTCGACATCTGGGATATATAATTTGATAGATTGAGCTTGTTTCATTTTTGTGATTGTTCAGAGAAGAAACGAATGATACGAAAAGGCGTTAATATGTAATTGAGGCAAAACATTTTACGGCGAAATTGTTCACAGAATTCCATTTCATTCATGCAATTCTGCTGCCGCAACTCACGCCCGGGCAACAGTTCAGGTTCGGACATGATCTTACCCCATCAAGCCAGATTTCGAGCGTGCAACACAAAAATCAGGTGGATACGAACGGTGTGAGCATGTATTCCCTCTACATAATGATGATCATCATAACGCAGTACCAATAGTAACGATAATCAAAAATGAAAAATAAATACAAAGAGCAGCAAACACTCAAATCAACCAATCACCGACCCTCACTGTCATCCTCGTCACCAATCAACGTTTGATCATCCAAATTCTCAATCTGATCATCAGTCATGTCCGCATAGGTGTCCGCATCAAGCATATCGTCGGCCGCCCACTTCGACTCTTGCAGCTCGCGCTCCACCTGTTCGTTGTGATGAGAATGAACATTAAAAGAAAGTACGCAAATGAAATGAAAGAGAAAATGGGTGTCTCAGTTACCTGATCATACCAGTTCGGCGTCCGCAAGCGAACCTGTACTGCGCGACCTTCGATCTGAAGAACATGATTCGAAATCTATATTTTTCTCATTCTCGAATTTTTTGTCATGCCAGTTTCAAAATAATTCTAATTTTCAGTTTGTTGCAACCACAGCTGATTTTGCCTACTTTGTGGGGTGACTATTTTTTATTTTTGCTGAAAAAAAGCACGAGTGACTGATTTAGTGCGTTCCTTCTGCTGCTCTCATGCAAGCGGCGAAACATTTTTGAAGTTGCACAAAACCTGGCGCGAACAAAGCGTCCGTACCGCACCCTGACGATGGGTAGGTAGCTACTTGAGCTAACAGGATGCGAGCGTATGATAAAGATTAGTTGTGAACAGAAGAATTTAAAAAAAAGTGTATTCTAATATTTCTGAAGATCCAACTACGCCTAGGTTTCCTAAACCCTGCAGTTTACCTGTAACGCATCCATGCTGAGCGCCGCCAGTGCACTCTGTCCGTCATCAAATATCAGCCACATATCGTCGGCAACGAATCTGAAACAGCATCCATCGACCCATCAAATGATTAATTTTAATTTCTCTTAGGCAGATCTATAATATAATAATACCCACTTGACCAGCAACACAGCAATGCCTAATTCAGCCACTTTGTTCAGCACCGACTCGCACATCTCGCGCGGGAATCCTCCGCCCGCGGGTTGATCAGCGAACGACACCATTGCTGTTGCATCCGGAGGACCCATGTTGCTAACCACCTAAGTTTTTTGAGAACCACATGACTTTGCTGTAGACAATGTTGACAAAAAAAAGAATCAGGAAGAAACTATAGAAAATTGTTGAATAATTTTTGGGCACTTTTAACAAAAATGAATTCAGAAAACCTCAGTGTAGACTTGATCACGTTTCGCTCTGTCCACCTCGCGCACAGTCACACTGAATATGGCCCCCACGGGACGGTGATCAGATGTCTGCAAGGTTATTTGTAACTTTTCTGCAATAACCTGACAAAAGCTAGCTCATTTTCAATTTAAACCACCTTCAATTCAGCGCGAGTGTACAATAACTGCTGGCAATCAGCCAATGGCACGTTTTCAGCATCGATAGATGGTCGTACCCACCAAAGGATCTAAAATATCAATTGAATAAGAAAATATAGTGAAAACATCGTAGGAAGACACAAGACAAACCCTGTCCGTCCAAGCGGGTGTGCGACACTTTTCGGAGGTGTCGTAATCATCGGAAAAAGTGTCGTATTTGTAGGTCGGCGGAAACTCGATGTCGCCCTCGTGGAAATTTAGGAATGTCTGAAATAGGAACGTGAAGATAATGTTTCGAACGAATGGAGATACGCACTCCTCGACTCGGTTTGTAGGACAACTAAGAAAAAAGTGACCCAATCTAACCTTGCTAGCAGCTTTCTGCAATATCAACTGATCGTTTTCCCTGAGTGGCCCCAGATTGCCCATAATGACCGCTTGTTTCACTTCGTCTCCGCCCATATCAATTCGGTAATTGAAATCGCCCAGCCAGAACATGAAATCGTGCGAGAATACGCCACGACCCTGATGGGGAAAGCAGACATTTTATTTCGATTTATGGCCTATACATGGCGCTGACATTCCGATAACTTTTGACGAGATGTTTTAGTGAAAAAAACGAAAGACTCAAATCGACGAGGTGGACGCGGAATTAAGCAGACCCGGCTGCTTGCAAAACCCTTTTGAGCAAATTAAAAAAAGAGCTGCAGAATCTAAAAAAAACACTCAGCCCCATGGCTTTGTCAAAGCCCAATCACAAAACTAAGCCTACGTGTGAACCAAAAACCAAGGCCTAAGCTGATAAGCCAAAATGGATGCGAGAGTTTGCAGGAATCATGTTTTACGTAAAGCTGAACAGAATAAGGGCTTGCTCTGTTTTCTTTGCACAAAGTGGTCTTGGTCAAATAACGTTGCCCAACGGTAAGGCCACCACCGTCGAATGTGATGAATCAAGGGCGGATCCAGGGGGCCACAGGGGCCATGGTTCCCCCTTTGGTCCATTTGGCCCCTGAAGGAGGGGCATCATTTCGGAAAGAAGGGAGAACGTCCTCAAATCGCAGGATTTTCATTCTGATACACTTCAACAAAAGTCCAAAAATCCGTGCATCAGATACACCCATTTTCAATGAAATGTGGCTTTCGCGCGCATTGTCACATTTTGTACAACATTTCGTGTAAAAAGCGCGAAATTCTAAACAAGCACTAGATAAAATGACTTTCCCAAAGTGAAACAAACACTAAATAAAAATGACCCTTTGGATTTGGCCCCTCCTTTGGGCAAAAGCTGGATCCGCCGCTGTGATGAATTGTAAAATGTTTTGAGGAAGGTGTAAATATCAAACGGCTGACGTCACTGATCACTGACGTGTGAAATGGCGATCCGCGTGTAAAAAAATACTCGAAATAAAAAATCCGACCCACAACCGACCATTGGAAATCGTATTCGTTTGCAGGTTTCGTCAAAATCTGCATTTCGCTCGGCAACGTTCTTCTGCCCGGCCGCAAAGTGAGAGCAGACGAAACACAGCGAACTGGCGTACAACTGCAACAGGGCGGCACTAAGTTGAGAAAAACACAAAAATCGTACTCATAAGCAAGAAATAAGGATACCTGAAATCGAATCGCCACACCGCCTTTATTGCCGGTTGCGCCGCCCAATCCCGTTTTCACTTCATCAATTGACAGCGCCCTGTGAAAAAATAACGTATTTTTTATTTCTAGAATCTTTAAGTTAGCAGATGTTTCAATTTCAAATGAACCTAATATGCGGCGCCAGATACGGTCGTACGAATATGAACAGACAGACGCCCACGAGTTGAACTTGATTGATCAGGATATAGCGCCGGTCGCGCGACAACGTCTTGCGCAGCTCTTCGCTCCAGGTTTGTTGATTAGTTGTGCTGAAAAAATTATGACAAAATCGTCTAAATCCGCTGTGAAGTTTTCGAGGCAAAAAATGGTATGCGCCTGTCGCCTTCAAACGGTTGTAAAATTTGCCAAAACATGAAGTAAAAAAATAAGGAAATGAATAACAAAAACCAACCTGGCTTTCATGATGTTCTGTGCTGTGAGATCAACAATTTCTTCCAGTCCAATGGCAAAAATGTCGTACGGCTCGGCGAATAGCTCTCCTGAAACAAAAACATTTCAGGTTTCGATCCATTTCAATTCAAACCAAAGTATAAATATGAAAAATATTCGACATAAAATATAAATAACCATTCATAGGCGTTCCATAGACGCATTTGATGGGCAGATCAAGCAGCCAGTCACTCAAGTGCTCCTTGCCACGAAACGCAATGCTGTTGAATTTGGTACCGCCGTTTACATTCCACGTGCCGCAATAGATTCGCACTAAACAATTAATTTTTATTCTATTTTATATTCTCATTAAAACAACAAATAACGTCGTCCGAACCAGTCCTTTTCGTGGTGAAATCATCCCTCCGTTCCACCATGGCACGAAGCACACTGGGACATGCTAAAAGGCGAAAATGTTTCGAAATAGGAATTACAGCCAGAGGATGAGCCATTACAACCAGTGCTGCAGTGCGTCTACAAAATATAAGGGTAAGGATTAAATATAAAACACACGGACACGAATATGACATCTATGTTTACCTGCAGCGATTGATTGGCCTGTTGGGAAGAAAAGAGGATCGGGGTATGAAAAACATCCTCCACCTTGATGACACACACTACGCCCGAAACCGAACCCCCACCCCTTCAGGAATAGGTCACTCATTCACATTTACATCTCATCAGCATTCCGTATTCTTTCTCATTAGCTATTTTCAATAATAACGATCAAAACATAAAATTTCAACACAAAAACAAATAATTAAATGTTTTTAAACCTTCCAGCCCACGCACCTTGCAACAAATTCACCGGCAACAGTAGTGACGCTCGATCATGTATGTCGGTGCTGGCGGTGGTACCCAGTAATAGCAGATCCATCGCCTCCTGCTTCGATCCGTCCATCAGATTGTTTTGGATCGTTCTAGCCACTGACCGACTAGCGTCTTTAATCTAAAATTTTGATTATTTAGTCAACTATAATAAGGGTCTTTCAATATATATCGCTGCGCTGTGCTGCGCTTATCGTTTGGGTGGAACATCAAATAAAGAAAACATCCTCCGTTGAGATTTGATCGTCAATTCGAACTGTAGTCAACCAGACAAAAACTATATAAGTACCTTTGATTTCCCCTCGAGTGCACCAGTGCCGGCGTATATTCGACTGCACTGATCGCCATTTTGTATCCACAGGTCGCGATAGACCTGTTCGAATCGTTGCGCTTGTTTGTCGAATATCTCCAGCGTCTCCAATTGTTTGGCGAGCAGCTGTCGAGTGCGAGAAAACATTTAGGATGCAGAAAATTCGAATTAAAAAGTCACAAACGATAATGCACCAGATAAAAATTTCAAATTATAATCACCTGTAATCCAATGAAATTCTGCACGTTGTTCGTTCGGTCCAGACAGTCTGTACAATTGGTTCGAGCGGTGCCACTTTGCGTTCTAAACGGGAAAAATGAATGTACAGGTCTCGAAAAGAGGAATATTAAAACAGAAACCAACCTCAACACAACGCCATCTTTGGAATGAAAGAATCCGAATCGTTGAATGTGCTCCTTGATCTGATCCCAGAGAATGAACATATTCTCGGGCTTGTTCGGTGCTCGAACTTTCATGTGATAATCGAATGCGAAATACGGCACGTCGGCCGCGTGATGAGATTTGTCGTGATGAGTCTGCAAAATAATTAAAATTTCAAAAAAATTACAAAAAGCAACTCGTTTCTCAACATTTTTCACCTTGAACGCCTGCCCGAGCACTTTCTCGCCCTCTTTATTGCCAATGAGATTCAGAACGATCTGATCGCCGTAGTAATGTTTCAGAAGAGCGAAGTGCCTGCAACAATTATATTATTTATCCACTGAAAATTAACAAAAAAACTGAAAAGCCACAAACCTGTCATAAGCAGGTGCGGAAGCTTCGAATCCACGAGCCAGCCGAACTTTGTGCGAGCCAACTTGCACACCGGGCTGCTCCCAGAACAGCGGGATTGAGCCGCGCGTTTGCACGTACGAGACGACGTCGTTTTCGAAGAAGATTAGCTGCAAGAATGAGCTCTTGTAGAGCTTTGTTCCACAATCTGCTAAAAATCAAACAACCCAACGCAACAAAATCATACCTGTTCAGTTTCAACAAAATTAGCCACATGCCCATCGTCATTTACGCCGCGCACCGCGAACCGGGTGCCCATTCGTTCACAGGACAATCGTGAGATCAAACATGTTTTGGCTGCAACAGTTGATATCAAAACTTTATGATGACTATTTGATGAAGTCAAACACTTTGCCTCGTTCGTTCCGTCACGAAACAAAATGGAATGTTTTTTCAGCAGACAACAAGATTTGTTACCAGTTCGATGCGCCACATAAACGGTCTTTATGATCACATTGCCGCACATGCAGCGCAACAACCAGCGCGACGTGTCGATGCCGTACCGTTGCAATGGAAGATGAAGGTTTCGATTCCTGCGATGCAAACAATTTTGCAATAATTATCCAAATCACAGAGCACAGTTCAAAATTTGTAAGAATTTCGAACCATAAAAATCTGTAGTCGCTGACGGACGTTTCGGCGCGTTTCTGCGCGCTCAAACTCAAATCGAATGACTCGCCACTCTGCGAAGTGGATGCCGCAAAGTAGAACATACCGCTCGCCACCATTTTGGCAATCTGAAACATAGGAATAAGGTTTTCCTTTTAATTTTAGAGATGCTGACAAAAATAGATCAACTCCGAAGGCAAGCACAACGACCACAACCGGTTGGACAGAATACGTCAAGGCATATACCGAATGGACAGCTTTTACGCACGTTGCACGTCTGCCTAAAATCAGTTTTCAAAACCCTATCGCCAAATAGTCCACACAAATTTGCTTTTTGTCCAACCGTGGTCGCACTGCTTGCCGTCAAACTCGATACAAATCAAGCCCACGGACACAATCCCTGTCCGACCTCATTGACATTGTCATTTCCATAGCTCTGTGCCCCGACCGGCAGTGGCGCCCACATCGGGAACAGCTGGACGCCGGTGACACGGAAAATATCGCAATCGCCAATTTTGCCCACTGACGTGCACAACGTGACGGTGACCAGGTAGGTGAGCGCATCGCCCGACGCTGAAATTACCGCTAGTGCTTCGCATATTTTTTGGTCCAAAACATTCCCCAGAATACAACAGCTCTATTTTTGTACTCGTTCATTCGTTCCTTTCAGAGAAAATTATTTCGCCATTCTTCGAGAACGTTTCAAATTCGGTGGTATTTTAGACCGATGAGGGCGGCTCAACTGGCGGTGTTATTTTGGAGAACACGTACTACCACAACGACGGTTTTTTTACTCTTCACATATCAACTTCCTTATTACAGCAACGGCCAGATTATCTCAACAAACCTGATTGTAATTGGAGCACACCAAGACATCCGTAGACGTCAGCCAGTCTTGTGTAGCTGCGCTTGAAGTCTTCGCACTCGGCGCTGCCTGTAAATTAGCGAAAAGCAATACGGTGGTCCGTGGTCGATGGTTGGTGAGTCATCATATTGGACACCCAAAAGCCAAAATTTTCGGATACCGGCTCGGATGCCCAAAATAAAAAATCTCGGATACCAGCGACGGGATTGCCGCCTCCAATTGTTTGCGCGAGCAAGCGATTTTTTGGCATTTTGGAGGTAATATGATCTACTTTAACTGTTTTCGGGAATACAACGACAAAATTGATTGCGAACCTCTGACATCAGTGTGCAGTTGGATCCTATTTTGGATTGAGGAGTCTATAAATTCGCGCTCTTGCCCTAACGTCAATAAACTTACTTAGGGAAGCCACGACCCCTGATTCAAACAGGAGAAATTCATCGGAAGATCTTGTATTGTCCAGAATAATGCTGTATTTGGCGTTCTGTACATGTTTGTGATAAACACGGTAGCTTCTACCGAGTGCCATTTTTGGCGATGTTGCGTCAAATCAAATCCCCAAAAAAGATCAGGATGAATGAAATGACGCCAAGCCAAACGCCCCTGCTTTCGTGTCGAGGCGAACCTGAAACAGTTGCAGCAGTCATGGAAGCCAAAATTTAAAACGCGAGGGCAGCCAAAACGCTAAAACGCGAAGCCAAAATTTTTGAACCTAAAATTTTTGAACCTGTTTTTTTGGTTGAAAACATAGTAGTGGCTGGGGGGCGGTTGGGGGGGGTTACCCCCCCTCTCAGTACTTACCTACCACAAAACCCGAGGGGGGGGGTGCGGGGGGGGTTGAGTACTTACCTCTCACAACTCCAAATCATACCTCTCACAAGCAATTTTATACCTTTTTAAGGCAAAAATCGGTGTTTTTCGACCTTATTTTCCCAAAAATCGCGCGCACCCATAATACCTATTTTTAGGCGATTTTCGGCGAAAATTTTGAAAAAGTACTATTTTTACCTCAATTTTTGGCCAAAATTGTATCACAAAAACGGTGTTTTTTCGCCTTTTTGGGTGACCAAAATCATACCTCTCACGCTTCCGGTCCCAACCCCGCATCATACTTACCTCCCACGCATGGGCCTGCCACTACACTGGTTGAAAATTCATTGTTTTCCATGAAAAAGTCGTCAGATAACTGATCACTTAAAGGCAGTCTACGGGAGGTTGTCACTCAGCCCCCGAATACCGTAACCCACCGTAATATTGATCTGCAAGGATCGTGTCGAGACCATTTTGTTTTTTATCTATGTTTTGCGTGTTAGCGCCAACACCAACCAACATTTCGACGTTTTGGTGATCGCGCGCACGATGACAATTTCCAGCTTGCTATGCCGCTAATACACGTGTCGATAAGCAGCGATCAGCAAGGGTCTCGCAACGATCTCGCTTGCGGTGGGTTACGGTATTCGGGGGCTGAGTGACAACCCCCGTAGACTGCCTTTACTTGCCGAATCCGTCAGAAATTTTAGTATTTTTGACAAAAAAATCCCCACTTTTTGCATGTTGGGAAAAGCTAGTCCCGTTGCCTTGACAGAGAGAAAACGCGAATTTTCGATTTCGCGATAGAAGGCACGGGTTGGCTCAAGGTTTGGCCTAAGCCTAAGCCTAAGCCTAATAGTAAGCCTAAGCCTAAGCCTAAGCCTAAGCCCAAGCCTAAGCCTGAGAAAAAGGGAAGTCAATTTTGAAACGGGACTAGCTTTTCCCAAAATGCCCACTTTTTCAGTAAAA
>JASAMV010002625.1:0-25989 GCA_030248065.1 Rhynchonema sp. JSB1_4 | reverse complement strand
TAAAAGTCATGGAAAGCCAATGTCGGTTCAACGATCGTCGTAACAAAGTATAACAGCTTTGATGCCAGAAGCTCCCATGACAAAAGCCGCTTTGTTACAACCAGCGAAGGCCATAAAACCCCCCGCCCGCACCATCCAAATGCCACTATCGGCCTGTTTCAATTCAGCCGACATTCTGAGAACACGTCGATGTTCAGTCTCGGTGGCTGCGTTGATCGCTGCGGACATGGATGATTTGAGAGTGCCGGCGGTCGTCGAGCCGACTGATGAATCACCAGCTGCAATATATTCGGCAAATGCCAATCAAGCGGCACGATAATCGTTGCTTTGCGCGTAATCCCAAACTTTATCAGCGCAAATGGCTTGGACCATTCGCATACTTCACGTGCTTGGGTATAAGTTTGCTATCGATCCAACAATAATTTCTCATGAATGAAAAAAAATCATCGTATGAGCACATCAATGAGTTCATGAGGCACACAAAAAATAGACCAAAGCCGACTCTCAGCATCGCCAATGCAGTGCAACCAACCACCACTCACCATCAGATTTATCAGTGAATGGTGATCGAGCTCGTTGATCGCTGCTAGCCGCTGTCTGTTGTGTGTCGGCAGGGCCACCAACGGATGTACCCCCACCGGCCTGACTGGTGCCCGACTGGCCTTGACCCGGCTGACTCGAGCCCGTATCCATTGAAGCCGCATTCGCAGTCGCGTCCACACTCGTGCCACCGATGCCCGGCAATGGCTCGTGCGCTTTGTCCGGTCGTTGGGGCAGAGGGGCGGCAAATGCGGTCAGCGGATAGATGCCGTTCCTGAAAGCAACCATTTTGAAGTGGGCAAAAATGAAAGACAACGTGGAAGAAAGCAACTGAAAACCAAACCTGACATCTTCCAGAAATTTATCGACCTCGAAGAAGTCGCGATCGCGATACCTAAACAGGCACTTTTCGTTGCCCAACGAGGCGTACACCCGGTCTTTGTCATCTGGCTTGATATTGAACGCTTCCAATTGAGTTTCCAGCCCTGAATAAAGGCCTGTAGAAAAAGTAGAGGGAAGCAATTGCGAAACTTGACAGGAAATTATAAAAAACATCACAGGGAAGAATAATGTAACAGAAGCACCTTTAGTGTCAACGATAGTGTGCGCGGCGAGCAGCAATAACGAATGCACTTCGAATAATACCGAATGAAAGAGCAGTTCACGTGCGGTCGGTCGACTCGTCCAGTCTTGGCATAAACATCGCTTGATGAAATCCTGAAATGACGTTGCTCACGTGATTAAAGGCAATCCAGCCGCTGACGTCACTGCACGAAATCTACAGCATACCAGAAGCTAAGCCATTCACCGCTTCTCGACTTAGACATGCAGCGACCTTAGTTTAGTTTCATGCTGCTTCCCAGCCACGCAGCTGAGCTGATTGCTTGCAAATCAAATGGCTCTAGGGCGGACTTACGTTGAACACGGAAACCGGAAATATTTACGGAAAACGCAGATGCTGTTCCGCACCCATCAAAGCTTTTGCATGTAAATATTGCCGGATTCCGGATTCCGTGCTCAACTAAGTCCGCCCCAAAAAAAGGTACAAATTTATAACGCAGGAGGTTGTTATTTGAGTGAGCTGTAGTTTGAGATAGAGTTAAACCGGGCAACCGGATATCGCATGCTCTCAGAATCCGGCCTTTCGCAATAAAATGTGACTACATACGATGAGTGATCACAAAAACATCGTTCAAACAATATTAAATTGTGAGAATTAATTTTTAAAAATTTGCTTTCGGGAACAAACTCGAGCTTGTGCCGACTTACGCTCCCCCTTTTGATCAGGCAACGGCAGAACATTTAGTGGGGAATCCAACCAGCTAGTCAACCAAGAGCCACGTGTGAAATGTTTCACAAAGGTTTCATCTGTCAGCGAGCTGGTTCTTGTCTCAGTCTCACTGCCTTTCATGATCAAAAGGGTGAGCGTAACTCGGACCAAAAACTCCCGTTTGTTCCTGAAAGCAACTTTTCAAAGATAAATTCTGACAGTTTTAATGTGGTTTATCTCGTTTGATTGTTGTTTTTGTGACCGTTGGACATAAACAGTCTAACTGCGTAGTAAAAAAGCAAGCATAAGATATACGGTTTCCCGCTTTAAACGATTCATTTTTGGCCAGCGTAAAAGATGTTCATCAGGTGTAGAGGAACAACTTTTACGCTGGACAAAATATATGGTGCAATTGTATCTCAAAATGTGACGCAAACAAAATTCCCTGTGTTATAGTGTTGTGTATCTTCAGAGTCAATGGCGCCAACCTGCATTAGCGGATTTTCAATGGAGGACAGTGTTTTCTGGATGGTTTCGGCGGACACAAACGTCGGCGCGACATTCTCGCGTGATGTCGATGCGCCCGTGTCGGCTCCGTTCATTTGGAAACCCAAAGCTGCCATCTGTGAACAGGGAAACACAGCAGACCATTAGAATACTTTGCAGATTGCGTTAAAATAAAACAATTTTATGAAACAAATCGTACCTCTAATGCACAGATGCCAAATGCATAGATGTCTGCTGCCGGCGTAACAGCGGTGCCGACTGCAAGAAACAGAAATTATAGTGATTATTGAACAAATCTTACGAAACGGAGGAAACATAGCCATTGCAAAAATTGGTTGTTTCTGAGTGGAGATCGATACTCGACGCTGACGGAACACACAACGATCAGGCGAAATGACGAAGACCGTTTTCCTTGTTGTGTCAGGAACAGCGCGTTTTTACCGAGAACAGTTCTCCCAGACTGAACGCAAAAGCGTAAACCGCCTTCTGCAGCTTTCCACGCAAACCTAACAACAAATTTAGCAACTCACGTTCATATTCGGGCGCAATGTAATGCATGTTCTTCATGTTCTCACGGAATGTTTTCACGTGGTGGTGGATGGTGTTCGGTGCCACTGAAATAAATAGGCAAAGAAAGTGACCACAGCGGACAAGTATGGGGACAAGATGACGATCCACATTTTCTGCTAAATCTGTTCACAACTCACAACATTTTACGAAGTTCTAAGAAGAAATTCAAGCAAGAGAAAACTTGAAAATTATGCACTGATTTATACGGTTTTGGAATACAGTACAAAATAAGAAACAATCACCACAACAACAGCTTAGAGAAGCGAAAAAGCAAAGCGCCTGTCACTGGATTTTGCCTCTTCAACGTTCCAAAACTGACAGGATACAGAGTTAGGAGCGCTAACACACAACAATCCTGCGCATTCGGTCATCCATACGACAGAATCAGCCGAAAGCAAACGGGACCTAGCAGTGCGCATAACAAAACGTCTTTCTTTAGCTACAAGGGGCGATACGACATGCTCCGGCCGAAAGAGTCTGTCACACCGCTTTGGTATATTGTTGCTCCGAGAGAAACATCTATCAAAAATAACATTCACATTATAGGCTCACCGTCTTCGACAGGCGGCACTGAGCCTGAAACAACTTGACCGTGCGATAACTTTTTTGGAGTGTTGGTTCGCGCTTCGACTACTCGATTAAATATACATCAACACCTTTCTCCAACTTCTAGGTAAAAATGTGCACCCTGGCATTCAGAAGACTGCAGAAATCATAGGTTGCTTTGGCAAAATCAGTGTGAGAAAGAGACACACGTGTTGACATTCAACGCTAGTTCATTAAAGAAATATGTGTTGCGAAACTGAAGAAAACAAAACATCATATATGAGAGTTTCCTGACATACCGCATCCGATCTTGATCAAACCATTTTGTTGAATGAAAATCGTATTGCAACTCAGATTGCCGTGCACAATTGGAGGATCACATGAATGTAGGTAGCACAAGGCGGACAAGATTTGGGTGCACCATTTCTTCCAAGCCTGAATCGACAAGGCTAACCGTTGTTATAATAACATAAAGATAAAGTAGATCATGGAGCACAACACACCTTTTCACTGAGTGTCTTCGATCCCTTTCGCGTACGTTTCATGAATTGAGACATTGAACCCGATGACATGTACTCCGTAATAAATATGACCTGAAAAAGTGGATGCGAACCAATAAGAAATAAACACGAATTACAGCGTATGAAACCGAAGTTGACAATTGTCACCCGAACAAAATGCACAGCTCGCCCGCTCACCCTGGGCTTTTCCGACTTGACATCCGTCCAGTATTTGTGAAACGTCACCAGATTCGTATGCTGTAGTTGCGTCAGATTATCGAAAATTGCCTTGATCTTCTCCTGAACACCAAGAATGATCATTGGTTGAGATAAAGGATGATTACTTTTGTTTTAAAACAAGCATCACTTCATCACCATGTCACTCACCTCCTGTGCCCTAAAGTTTTTGCGTTCACTGAATTGCACCTCATTCCAGACCACCTCATTGCCGGTCTCATTGTCCATCGCCAAATAGGCCACATCGATGCCAGGCACATCACGTTGTTTCACCTGTTCACGACGTTTCCACCAACGACCGCATGGAGATTCTTCGAGGATCTCAAAGTAAAACATCACGTTTGTGAACAGTGGCAGAATCATTGGGCTGTTGTTGAACCCTGCTACACCACTGCGGTTCACAGAACTACCGTATTGTCGGAAATAGAACCCGGGGGTCTATTTTTTCACTGGGGTCATTTTGGGGGGTTCAATTTATGGGGGGTCAATTATTGGGGGGTTATATTTTTCATTTGGCCAAAAAAATTCTTTGTTAATAATGCACCTAAAAATCGTTTGTTTTCGGCATTTTTTAACTTCAACAGCGGCAATTATGCTTAAAAAGCTGTATTCTGTTACGTACGCAAGCTTACACAACGTTTGACACAACAACACAGCATTACCATATACCACTATTCTATGGTTCGGTTACGGTGAAGGTGGGGGTTCTATTTTTGATTTCGAGCCATTTGGGTGGGGTTCAATTAATGGGGGTTCTATTTCCGACAATACGGTACATAGTGCACATTGCACACAAGCAGAAAGCCTGTATTGCGTAGCCACTCAGTATCTTACAATTGCATGTGCAAAAACTTGGAGTTAGTATAGAATTCGGGAACAAAACGAACTTCATTTTGGTCTTCGTCAGACTCAGATTCGCTTTCTTCAGCTTTTGATGCGTCTGCTGGGTTTGTTGAACTAACCGAAGCCGGTGCACATGGGACTGGCTCTGAAAAAATCACGTAAAAAGTAATTAACCACTTATCAACTGTGTCCCACACTATCGGCGGTAAACTCTAGGCTCCAGCCCAACAATATGGCTTAGAATTTCCGACAATTGAGCGACAGTCGTAGCTTTGCTAGAAAATTTGTTTGTTTGAACAAAGGTTGTTGGGAACCAACCAGAACAAAAAACAACAAAAAATCGGGTCGCATTGGGTTTCCAGGTCCGAGTGTCGGGCCGGACCGCCCCAAACCCAACCAGGCCCGATTTGCACCTGAATCTGAGTCACTCTCACCAGGCCAGACGGGTCCGATCGAAGTCGCGAGGTTATAGTTACGTTCATATATTACCTAACCTAGCAAGTCGGGCTCAAATACCAATGTCGATTGATATGCCATATGGAGGGGTTGGGGGGGTTTGAATACTTACCTCTCACAAGTCCAAACCATACCTCTCACAAGCAATTTTATACCTTTTTAAATCAAAAATCGGTGTTTTTCGACCTTATTTCCCCAAAAATCGCGCACTGACCCACCCATAATACGTATTTTTAGGCCATTTTCGGCGAAAATTTGGAAAAAGTGCTATTTTTTACCTCATGTTTTGGCCAAAATTGTATCACAAATAGGGTTAGAGAGATGTCGGGTGTCGGCTGTCGGGTGTCGGGTACCCCCAGATGTCGGGTGTCGGGTTTTTTCGGACCCGACACCCGACAGCCGACACCCGACACTTACGGTTCAAAACATCAGTATTGCTTGAGAGAAGAATTTTGAGAGAAAATTTTCTTCGAACCAAATGTTTCCGAAGACGCAGAATGTGACATTTTGGTGTTTATTTCGTGTGAAAATACCTGAATTCAGTAACTTGAGCCAAAAAATTGCACTCATGATGCAAATGAGCAAAAATTTGCCTGTTTTTGGTCCAAAAACAGGTGTCGGGTGTCGGGTTTTTTTCAAAAACTAGATGTCGGGTGTCGGGTTTTTTTGCAACTGTCGGGTGTCGGCTTTTTTTCTGAGATGTTGGGTGTCGGGTACTTCCAGATGTCGGGTGTCGGCTGTCGGGTGTCGGGTACCCCCCCCGACCTCTAACCCTAATCACAAAACGGTGTTTTTTGGGTTTTTGAGTGACCAACGCGGACCGGACTCTCACGCTTCCGGTCCCAACACCGTACCATACTTATGTCCCGCCAGTGGTGTCGTTGCGTTGATAAATTCAAATTTTCCCATACCCAGCTCAATTTTCGGGAAATTTCCCATACATACCCCCAAAACATCAAAAATTTCCCATATCAGGGGGGTTTCTCTAAAAGTTCAAAAATTTCCCATACCCGAGGGGGTTTTCTGAAAAAATGACCCCAAAAATCTTCAAAAAGTCTAAAAGTGCCTAAAACAATTTTCTCGTGGCAGCAAGCGATTTTTGACATTTTTAGGCGAAAAATGGTCAATTTTGGTACTTCTCGGGATCAAAAAGTCATTTCTTAGGGGGTGCTTGTTCGAAAAGTAAAAATTTCCCATACCCCTGGCCGATTTCCCATACCAGGGGGTAACCCTGCCCCCAACCCCCCTAACGACACCGCTGCCTCGCCTCCCACACACTGGGCCTGCCCTGCCACTAAACTGATGCAAACCAACCGGTGGCGGTGCTGTTGGTCGCGTTGGCGGTGTTTGGTTTGGACGTGCCCGCGACCGCATTCTGCACAGCAACAGCACCGGCGGCGGCAGTGACGGATGCTGGCTTTTGGACGCATTCGCTGGGGGGAGGGACGGCGTCGCTCGCTGTCGGCTCGATTGTGAACATCACGCGTTTATTCGCAGCGCTCGTTTCCTTCTTGTCCCCCATTCCTCAGCCAACACCCTGCAAAAACTTTTTAAGAAAAAAACGGTTTTTTACGGTCGGCACTATAGTACTGCCTGTTCCCCCCAGACCAAAAACTACACTGTTTGAGGGTTCATATTTGTGTCAAAATTCCTATCTCAGAACAAACTAATAAAAAGTCATCAGAAAAAATTGGCCACGCCGGGCCGAGTTTTCCCACGCTTTTGTGCCGGACCGGGCCGGCCGACCTGTCGGGGGTATTCTGGCGGATGAAAAAAACAGTTTTTTCCACGAAAAAAAACAAAAAATACCGGGTGCATCTGGGAAGTGAAAAAACGAAAAAAACGAAAAAACCTGCCTCCGGGAAACTAGACAAACGACACCACTGTATTGTTTGTAACACTGCAGTTCCTTTTTTCACGAAATATAGAAAACCGGGTTTTTCCGCAGAAAAGTCGGGGGTTGCGGGCCGGGCAGACCTCTGGGTTATACTTGCGGGCCGACCGTTTTTTTCCGAGGCCCGGAAAAATACGTTTTTATTTTTCCGGAAATTTTTCCAAGTGGCAACTTTTGGGAAAAAAACGGTTTTTTTCAAAAATTTCCGAAATATTTTCAAAGGTTGCGAAAGAATGTTGTCAAAACCAATGTAAATCGGTGCTAAACAGTTCAAAATGAGCACTTTTTAATCTCCAAGTGCATTTTTAGCCTGTTTTCAGCCATTTCCCGACAAAATTTTCTCCAAAATAGGCGTTTTTGGACCATGGGTATCCTTAAGTACTGGAAAAATATTTGAAAAAACGGTTTTTTTTCGAAAAAAACGGTTTTTTTTTTCAAAAATGTATTTTGCGGAAAAATACGCAAGTATACTCTGGGTCACTGGGTCTGGACCAGTGTAGTTCCTGGTCCGGGGGGGGGAGATAGCGGACCCCCCGTTTTTTTTCGGAGGGGGAGATAGTGTACCCCCGAGCACTGTAGTGGCTGGGGGGGATGGGGGGATCCCCCCTAAGGGGTATCTATCTCGAGTCAACCCTTAGGGGGGGATGGGGGAAGGGTATCTATCTCGAGCCGACCCCAAAGGGTATCTCGAGTAAGTAGATTTATGGTTTTCAAAGGCAAAAATAGGTGTTTTTCGACCTCGGGACACCCAAAAATGGTCATTTTAGGCCAATTTTCGGCAACAATGTTAAAAAATACCCATTTTTAGGCCAATTTTGCAGTAAAATTGCATGCAAAAAACGGCCTTTTTTCGCCTTTTGACGGACCATAGGGGTATCTTGGGTAGCCTCTGGGGGGGTATCTCGAGTAAGTCCGAAACCTTCCCCCCCCTAGGGTATCTTGGGTCGATTGGCCTGCCACCACACTGCCCCCGAGGGGGAAGGCGAGAAGACCCAAATTCGGGTAGTCACTTTTTGAGGTAGAAAATTTGACCTATTTTTGCGCCTTTTTGGAAAAAATTCTTCATAAAAAGGGTATTTTGGCGCAGTGTAGTACTTGGTCAGGGTGTTGACGATAGATAGATTGGGACCCGAAATGTGTTGACGATAGATAGATGACCAAAGTCCGAAATCTGGGGGGGTCGACCCAAACTTGTTGACGATAGATAGATGGTGGGGGGGGGGGTCGCCAAAAATCAAGGTATAGTATAGTGCATTAAGTAGGTAATAATGTGTAAATATTAATGAAAATGTGTATAGATGTACTAAATCCGCGCGTAGCGCGCGATTTTTTGCCTATTTGGGACAAAAAATACCGATTTTGAGGCAAAAATGCCCATTTTGGGGTCGAAATGTGTTGACGATAGATAGATTGTTCCCAGAATTTGTTGACGATAGATAGATTTGCCCATAAGTGTTGACGATAGATAGATGAAATCAAAAAGTGTTGATGTTGACGATAGATAGATGAATTTGGGGGGGACCCCCCCACCCCCCCCCCCCAAGTACTACCCTGTTTTGGCGACTTTTGGGAACATCGACCTGAAAATCACACATTTTAGGCCTATGCCCATTTAGGCCTAAAAATGGCCATTTTAGGCAAAAATTGGGGGAGATAGTGTAGTAAAAACCTAAATACAGCCCCCCCGGAATAGAGCCCCCCCCGTAATACAGCCCCCCCAAAAAGGGGTCAGTGAATTAATAGAGCCCCCCCCCCGGAATAGAGCCCCCCCCAAAGTAACATCTCCTATACTGTAGTGTATTAAGGCTTGATAGTGGTGTACAGGTACATTTATACACGTTTGTTGTTTGTTCAGAGCACATAATACGCCTCCTATTGACGAATAGACACGAATAAATGCGGTTGCAAGCGAAAAAACATCCTTTCAAACCCGTTTTTAGGGGTTTTTGGGGGTATTTCTGGGAACAATTTTTCAGGTTCGGGTCAGTGAATTAATAGAGGCCCCCCCGGACTCGGGCCCCCCGTAATAGAGCCCCCCCAAAATGGGGTCAGTGAGTTAATAGAGCCCCCCCTTCTATTTAGGTTTTTACGGTACCCGGAGGGGGAGATAGGGGGATAGTGTACCACCCGAGGGGGAGATAGCGTACCCGAGGGGGGAGACCCCCTCCCCCCAGGAACTACACTGGTCTGGACCAGTGCTGTGGTGACTTTTGCGGGGCGGGTAGGGTACATAGGTGAAAAAATCCGGGGCGGGTAGGGGGTAGTGTACCGTATTGTCGGAAATAGAACCCGGGGGTCTATTTTTCACTGGGGTCATTTTGGGGGGTTCAATTTATGGGGGGCGGGGGGGTCAATTATTGGGGGGGGGGGGGTTATATTTTTCATTTGGCCCCCGACGAAAAAAATCATTGTTAATAATGCCCATAAAAATGGCTTTAGATTCGAACGAAATTACCATTTTTTGAACCAAGATTTTCAAATTCAAAATTTTTGCGCTTCGCGCAATACCATTGACCAGTTCTTGATCTTTTCAATCATCGCATCGTTTTGAAGAAAGAAGCAGTGGTGTAGCTAGCTACCTATACCCAGGCCTTTGCAATCAACCCGCACTGCACCACCAAAAAAGCCTGCCTGCAATCAACCTACCTACTGTACTGACCGGCCGAGCTAGGGGGGTCATCCGGGAACAAAATTTTTATGTATACATATTGATGAGAATCAGTGCTGTGGCTACTTTTGCGGGGCGGGTCGGGTACATAGGTGTAAAAAATCGGGGCGGGTAGGGGGGTAGTGTACCTGGGATCTTGGGGGGGGGGGAAATCCGGTTTGGGGGGGGGGGGGGAGGGGGGAAGATTTTTCGGGACGGGTAGGGTACAACACAAGTTTTTTCGCGTGCCTGTTTTTCTGTGCTAAAAAGTACATATATCGCGCGCAGCGCGAGATTTTTTGCACTTTTTGGGGTTTTCGGTCGAAATTTGGGCATTTTTGACCGAAAAATGGGCATTTTGGGGGTAAAAATCGGGGCGGGTAGGGTACCAGGGCGGGGCGGGTAGGGGGGTAGGGTACCAGAGCGGGGCGGGTAGGGGGGTAGCGCACCAGGCCGGGGCGGGTAGGGTACCATAGGGGGGGGGGATACCCCCCCCCCACCCCCCCCCCCCCCAGCCACAGCACTGATGAGAATGAACTCTTAAGCGCTAATTTCGCGCGTCACGCGCGATTTTTCGCCTGTATCAATCTGTATGGAGTTAAAAATACCGATTTTAAACCATTTTGAGCCAAAAAATTATTCCTACAACTGTACCAGCCGGGGCGGCGATTACGTACACTGCATCGATGGCGCGTCAATCTACCTACCTACCCCTTCCCCCCAGCTGAACCAGCGAAAACAAGTATTCTGCAGAAAATTTTCGAATTTTTTTCAGCTTTTTGGAAAAATTTTCAGTTTTTGGCCCTTGAAAATACGAGCGACTAATTATACGGAAATCCACCCGATCGAGCACGCGTCCACGAGAGATACAGCCGTTTTTCGTCGTGGCTGTGTGTTTTATTTGATTCAGGCTGGTGCCTAAGCCTAAGCCAAAGCCTAACAGCAAGCCTAAGCCTAAGCCTAAGCCTGAAATAGAAGCCTAAAGCTTAACTATGGGACTATGCTTAAGCACACGCAAAACGGGTGGATTTCCGTATAATTAGTCAATCTTTTGAAAATTGGCTGACCGTGCCGGGCCGGGCCGGGCCGACCTCAAGCCAAAACGGGCCGGGCCGGGCCGGACTTTTCGCCGACCGGGCCGGGGCCGGGCCGACTTTACCCGGCCCGTTTCCGATCTCTGGTGAATTGAATTCTATCTGCGCGAGTAGAGGAGAGGAGATAGAAATCTTTAAGAAAACATCGGTGCCTGATTCGTAAAGGAAACAATTATCCGTGTCAATTTCAAACTTGCACTTATTTTTTTGACGTTCTGGTTCATTATCAGTGTCTCTATCGGACTGTTGAAGGTAATGATGTGGGTTTGTTGAAAAAAAGTGGCACCCCTCACTTTTCGTACCAGACGGACACCAAAAGGCACCCCCAGCCCCACCTTGGCTTTGGCACCTACCCTAGAAATAGCCACCGCCCCCCTCAAGTTGGCACCCCCGCCCCGTGCTAGTATCTAAAGGCAAACCAGCCGTGCCTTGCACTCTTAGACCATACCGTATCACTCTGAATTCTTAAACACCTGTTGCTGTAGCCACGTCTCTGCATCTTTAGGCCTAAAATGGACATTTTTAGGCCTAAAATGAGTGATTTTTTTAGGTCAATGATGTCTAAAGTCACCAATATACCCTTTTTATGAAGAATTTTTTCCAAAAAGGGGCAAAAATCGGTCAAATTTTCTACCTCAAAAAGTGACGTTTTCCTGAATTTGGGCTTCCACCCTTCCCCCAGGGAGGTACACTAACCGCCGCACGGAAAAAAGGAGAGGGGTAGGTACACTATCCGCCGCGCCCGACCAGGAACCACACTGGGGCTGGTGTTGGAGGTGGGGGGGCAGGGTTGGGCAAAAAATGTTTTTTTTTCAAAAAATCGTTTTTTTAAACGCCCAGATGACCAAAATATGCCCCCCAAAAAATTGGAAAACGCTCATGTTGGGAAGAAAACGTGGTTAAATGAAGTAATTCTATGTGTTCTGAGGCAAAATAAACGGGTTTCAACCCTTTTCTAGCGAGTTGTTAAGATCCCATATCAGACCAGCATCATGGGACCAACTTTGGCCTGGGTCATCACTGAAAGTCAAACTCCGTATATGGACGTATCTCGACAAAGTAAAAATTGGTCGAAAATTTTTTGAAAAAATGGGACAAAAAATTGATTTTCCTTGATAATCAGGGTACTTTCCCTGAAAAATCAGGGAAAATCAAGGACATTCAGGGTTTAAAAAAAACGAAAAACGACCCAGGCGTTTTTTTGAAAAAAACGTCGTTTTTTAAGAAAAAACGCCGTCGTTTTTTTTTGCCCAACCCTGGAGGGGGTAGCCCCCCCCAGTACAGTAGGTATCCCCCTCGCCCAGGGTAGTACTTGGGGAGTGGGGGGCTCCCCCCAAATTCATCTATCTATCGTCAACACTTTTTGATTTCATCTGTCTATCGTCAACAGTTTTGGGCTAATCTGTCTATCGTCAATAAATTCTGGGAACCAGGGTTGGGCAAAAAAAAAATTTTTTTTTTTTTAAAAAAAAAATTTTTTTTAAAAAAAAAAAGGTTTTTGAAAAAAAATTTTTTTTTAAAAAAAACTTTTTTTTTAAAAAATTTTCGGGGGAACAAAATGTTCTAAAACGTCCAAAAATGGCCTTTTTGGGGGTTATTTTGTGATGCCATCCCACCTAGCGCATTCCATAGTCACTTCACCACAATTTACCGGTTTTAGACCAGCAGTTGTTTCGTGTTTTTCTATTGGTTGTTTTGCTTTTCAAACGCCGCTTAGCCCAGCTTATCCCCACCTTTCTTTTTCTCTTCTTATTCTCTCAATATAAGTTGCGGCGGGATTGTATTCTGGAGGTGTTTTTGAGTCAGTTTTTGGGCCGGCTCGTGCCCCGTATGTGAACCCTAGCTATACGTGTGAAATAAACCAAACTACGCAAGTTGCGTTCGGAACCCGCGGTTTCTGTAGTTCGACGTCGTCTCGTCGCCGTTTCTTCGTACCACAGCTGTCTGAAGCTGTGCAGGCCCAGTCGTTGGACTGTTGCCTGGGTTTTGGGCCGTTGCTTGCCCGGTGCTGCGTTGGGGGCAGTGTGCAGTGTTGAGGTTCTCGATAACCTAGCACTTTGGTTTTGTGTCTGGCAGACTTGAGGGCTGTCCAGCACACCTGAAATCACTGGTCCGGGGAACCCCTGGCATTTTGTCGCCAGAATTTTCGGACATAGTTTTTGCACACCGTCAACCCCTCTGGTCGGCAAAATAGGTCTGTATTGAACTCGTGCACTGCAGTCAAGCCACGCTCAGTGCGCGCTCTCGTTATTTAAAGCGCAGCTTTCTTGTATTGCGTCAGCGCGCGTTTTATCCGCGTTTATTCTACAACTACACAACGGGCATTCTATTTCTTCAGGCCAGTTAATCAATTCACTTTCCGTAAAGCACCATATTTGCGTGGCCCCCGACTGGCAGTGTGACAATTTTTTGTCATTTTTTCTCAAGGGTCGAAAAATTTTCTTCACAAAATCACTTTTGGGGCATGTATTTGGTACCTAAGATACCCCAACTGATGTTATTATACCTTCCCGTAATACATGGGACACAGTATGCATGTGCCTACATGGTACTTCGATGTCATACCCCATCAGGTCGGTCATATACGACTGATTCAGCTACCCGACAAGTATTTCTGCAGCTTATATTATCAATTCTGTGTGGTTTATGAGTGAATCTTGCTTATTCGGCCACAAACTGTTGTGTCCGATACCACAGAGCAGCAATCAGCGGTCCATATCAAGCACAGACTGTTGGATCGCACCGAAATGACGTAAACACCCTTGATAAGTGATGCAAACCAAGTCACAAAAGTGACTTGCCAATTAAAGTTGCATTTTTTCGCGATTTTGCGCGTTTTTTAGGCAAATTTGGTAAAATTTCCCCGAATCTCAGACTTTTTAAAAAAAAAATTTGTTTAAATTTTAAAAAAAAAAACTTGTTTAAAAAAAAAATTTTTTTTCCAACCCTGCTGGGAACAATCTATCTATCGTCAACAACAATCGACCCCAAAATTGATATGTTTGACTCAAAATGGCTCACAATTGGTATTTTTCGCCCCAAATAGGCAAAAAATCGCGCGCTACGCGCGGATTTAGTACATCTAGGTACATTTTCATTAACATTCACACATACCTACTTAGTACATAACCCCTCCCCAGGCCATCGGCTCTGGGCAGTAGGTATCCCCCTCTCCAAGCCCGGTACAGTAGGTATCCCCCTTCAGAGTACCTCCAACACTGACTGGGGCTACCCCCCGCAATCCCCACCCAGCTCCAACGCTGCTAGTCAATCACAACTCTGCTGCACATGGCAGTCAAAGGTTGTGGTTGTGCCCTCCAGAGGCATCGAAGCAGGAAAAATGAACATCAAATTCTACTTTAGTGCATCCGTTGATGCACTGACTGTGGGTGCTATCGGAGTCACATCAGTTACGTCACTGTATCTATGGTCAAGAAGGCCCTTGGAAGACGTAGATGTCAAAGACAAGCTCCCGCACTTGCTTACTTCCAGAACAGATTAGCGCGACTTCAGCTACCTGTTTTTCTGCCTGCTTAGGTGCCAATTGCACCCAGATTTTGGTCAGTTTACATTTAAATCAGTCGTTTTTCGGACATTTGGGAGCAATACAAGTTGCACGTACCCCGTTAACTTTGGAAAACAGCCTGCTTCAGCGTCCCGCCCCACTGTTGCATGTGGCTCTCATATTGAGCATCTAGAAATAAAACGAACATCAAATTTTAGCTCCTGGCCCTTATAATACCCAGAAATATATTGATGGGCAATATCGGCGTTGTTTCAGAATCTTCATCAAGGTGTTGCGGTGTTCATTTCGAAGCTCCAGAAAAGTTTTAGAACGAAACAGACAGCAAAATCGAGCTTCCCGCACTTGTTTTCCGCCAGACAATTACTTGTAGGCGTTATCGAGGAAGAAAGTGAAACAAACCGCGTCGTCCGGCACAGGCCCGAGGTGTGCGGGACGGTCTGTCACTGGGAACGAAGCGTCCCGTCACCAGCGACCCAGGCTTGATCAATGTTTCACCTCGTTTCACCTTTCCTTTACGAATCAGGCACCGATGTTTTCTTAAAGATTTCTATCTCCTCTAGCGAAACATCAGTCCTTTTAAATTTACCGTAAAAACCTAAATAGAAGGGGGGGGGCTCTATTAACTCACTGACCCCATTTTGGGGGGCTCTATTACGGGGGGGGCTCTATTCCGGGGGGGCCTCTATTAATTCACTGACCCGAACCTGAAAAATTGTTCCCAGAAATACCCCCAAAAACCCCTAAAAACGGGTTTGAAAGGATGTTTTTTCGCTTGCAACCGCATTTATTCGTGTCTATTCGTCAATAGGAGGCGTATTATGTGCTCTGAACAAACAACAAACGTACATAAATGTACCTGTACACCACTATCAAGCCTTAATACACTACAGTATAGGGGATGTTACTTTGGGGGGGGGGGCTCTATTCCGGGGGGGGGGGCTCTATTAATTCACTGACCCCTTTTTTGGGGGGGGGGCTGTATTACGGGGGAGGCTATATTCCGGGGGGGGCTGTATTTAGGTTTTTACGGTATGTTCTCTTTACATTTATTATTTTTTGCAGAGGACAAGGTGCCAGAGGTCGCAATCGGGCCGGGTTTGGCCGGCCCGGCCCGGCCCGAGCCCCCAAATCTCCGGCCCGGCCCGGCCCGGCCCAGCCCGACCCGTACCCCCAGATCTCCGGCCCGGCCCGGCCCGAACCAGTGTAGTACTTGGTCAGGGTGTTGACGATAGATAGATTGGGACCCGAAATGTGTTGACGATAGATAGATGACCCAAGTCCGAAATCTGGGGGGGGTCGACCCAAACTTGTTGACGATAGATAGATGGTGGGGGGGGGGGTCGCCAAAAATCAAGGTATAGTATAGTGTACTAAGTAGGTAATAATGTGTAAATATTAATGAAAATGTACTTAGATGTACTAAATCCGCGCGTAGCGCGCGATTTTTTGCCTATTTGGGACAAAAAATACCGATTTTGAGCCATTTTGAGGCAAAAATACCCATTTTGGGGTCGAAATGTGTTGCCCATAGATAGATGAAATCAAAAAGTGTTGACGATAGATAGATGAATTTGGGGGGGGGACCCCCCCAAGTACTACCCTGGCCCGAACACCCAAATCTCCGGCCCGGCCCGGCCCGGCCCGAATTTTTGGCTCAGATTTTAACCCAATTTTTGTCATAATTTTTGCGATTTATGAATCTGTTTTTTTTTGGTTGAAAATTCATTGTTTTCCATGAAAAAGTCGCCAGATAGACAATACCAATGGTGGCTGGGGGTCGGGGGTGGGGGTCCCCCCGAGGTACAGTAGGTAGGTAGGTAAGGTAGATGACGCGCCATCCTGGCACAGTAGGTAGGTAGGTCGCCGCCCCCGGCTGGTACAGTAGGTTGTTATTTTTGGCTCAAAATGGTATAAGATCGATATTTTTCACTCCAAATACCGTAAAAACCTAAATACAGCCCCCCCGGAGTAGAGCTCCCCGTAATACAGCCCCCCCCAAAAAGGGGTCAGTGAATTAATAGAGCCCCCCCGGAATAGAGCCCCCCAAAGTAACATCCCCTACACTGTAGTGTATTAAGGCTTGATAGTGGTGTACAGGTACATTTATGCACGTTTGTTGTTTGTTCAGAGCACATAATACGCCTCCTATTGACGAATAGACACGAATAAATGCGGTTGAAAGCGAAAAAACATCCTTTCAAACCCGTTTTTAGGGGTTTTTGGGGGTATTTCTGGGAACAATTTTTCAGGTTCGGGTCAGTGAATTAATAGAGGCCCCCCCCGGAATAGAGCCCCCCCCGTAATAGAGCCCCCCCCAAAATGGGGTCAGTGAGTTAATAGAGCCCCCTTCTATTTAAGTTTTTACGGTACTAGAAAATCGCGAGGGTTTTAGAGCACATTTTCATCTAAATTTAGACATAAAAAATTTTGTTCCCCCCCCCCCAAGCTCGGCCGATACAATAGGTAGGTTGATTGCAGACCTTTCTGGTGGTACAGTAGGTTGATTGCACGCCTGGGTAGCCACACCACTGGACAATACTGATCACTGACTTGCTGAAACCGTCAGAAATTTTAGTATTTTTGACAAAAAAAACCCTACTTTTTCAGTAAAATAAGTCACTTCAGAAGCTTCGGGCCGGGGTGCCCGGCCCGGCCCGGCCCGACCCTCCAAATCTCCGGCCCGGCCCGGCCCGAGCCAAAAGCCCAAAATCGCGGCCCGGCCCGATTGCGACCTCTGCAAGGTGCGAATCTGGCCGGGCCAGCTTTTTCCCAAAATTTTCCCAGATAACCTTCAACTTTGGTATTGTGTCAGGGGCGCTCGTTAGAGCATGAACGCCCAAATCTCCGGCACGGCCCGAATCTTTGGCTCAGATTAGATTTTAACCCAATTTTTGTCATAATTTTCGCAATTTTTTGAACCTATTTTTTGGTTGAAAATTCATTGTTTTCTATGAAAAAGTCGTCAGATAGACAATACTGATCACTTACTTGCCGAATCCTTCAGAAATTATAGTATTTTGGACAAAAAATCCCTACTTTTTCAGTAAAATAAGTCACTTCAGAAGCTTCGGGCCGGGCGACCCTCCAAATCTCCGGCCCGGCCCGAGCCAAAAGCACAAAATCGCGGCCCGGTCCGGCCCGGCCCGAGGTCGGGCCGGCCCGATTGCGACCTCTGGGCCGGGCCCCGGGCCGGGAAGGTCGGCCCGGAAAGGCCCGACATCATCGAATTTCAATATAAAATCGTAACTTTTTACGGTAAATTAGCCAAAATTTCTTGTGGTTCAGCAGCTTAGGACCGACTTCCATGATTTTCAAGTATTTTTTTAAAACAAAAAATGTGATTTTTGCACCAAAAAAATTTCTTATATCATCAGAAAGGGTCGGGTCGGGCCGAAAAAAATCGGGCCGGGCCGATCTTTATTCAGAGTCGGGCCGGGTCGGTCTGGACTTCCTTCGGGCCTCTGAACTAAAAATGGCAAATAAGACTAAATCCAGTGCAGAGGTGGGAATAGGGCCGGCCCGGCCGACGTTCGGGCCGGGGGCCGGGCCGGGCCGAGGTTTCCGGCCCGATCGGCCGGGCCGGGCCGACTTTTCGGAATGTCAGGCCGGGCCGGGGTGGCCGGTCCGAAAAGGCCCGACATCATCGAATTTCAATATAAAATCGTAACTTTTTACGGTAAATTAGCCAAAATTTCTTGTGGTTCAGCAGCTTAGGACCGACTTCCATGATTTTCAAGTATTTTTTTAAAACAAAAAATGTGATTTTTGCACCAAAAAAATTTCTTATATCATCAGAAAGGGTCGGGTCGGGCCGAAAAAAATCGGGCCGGGCCGACTATTCAGAGTCGGGCCGGGTCGGGCTGGACTTCCTTCGGGCCTCTGAACTAAAAATGGCAAATAAGACTAAATCCAGTGCAGAGGTGGGAATAGGGCCGGCCCGGCCCGACGTTCGGGCCGGGGGCCGGGCCGGGCCGAGGTTTCCGGCCCGATCGGCCGGGCCGGGCCGACTTTTCGGAATGTCAGGCCGGGCCGGTGTGGCCGGTCCGAAAAGGCCCGACATCATCGAATTTCAATAAAAAATCGTGATTATTTAGGCCAAATTTGCCAAGATTTCTCGCGATTCTGCAAATTAGTACCGACTTCCATGATTATCAGGTATTTTTAAACCAAAAAAACAGTAATTTTTGCACCAAAAAATTGCTTCAAAATATCATCAGAAAAAGTCGGGCCGAAAAAATCAGGCCGGGCCGGGCCGACCCCCGGACCTCGTCGGGCCGGGCCGAGGTAACCCGGCCCGATTCCCACCTCTGATCCAGTGCCAAATCCTTGGAAAAAAACCGTGGTTTTTTGATGAAAACCACGACTTTTTCAATATTTATTTGAAAATAATTGTGCTCTATTGAGGCTTTTAATGTTTTTTACTAACAAAATTGCGATTTTGTGTCCAAAAATACTAACGTTTCGGACACATTCGGCAAGGAAGTGATCAATACTGGGCTTCGTCACATGGTCAAAACTTTTTCATTGAAAACAATGAGCTTTCTGCAAGAAAAATCAGCTTTGGAAAAATCATGAAAGACCTCTGCTCTGACCGAAAAATTCAGGCCGGGCCTGGCTGAGCTTTGGCCAACTGGCCGGGCAGGGACAACAAATCCATTATCTTCAGTTGCGAACAACAAGAACAAATACAACAATTGACCTCGCATTACAGACGGCGGAAGACACAAGTAAAAAAGCAGCATATTTTTGTTGACGTCGAATCGAGCTCGATTGAACGGACCAGACAAAGGACAAATTGTGCGCAGCTGACAAAACAGACAAGAATTTGCCAGATGGGTTGCGTGAACAGCGCCGATCGAGGCGCCTATCAGCGATCGAAACAAATCGACGAACAATTACGAATGGACGGGGAACGGGCGGCGAGAGACGTCAAGTTGTTGCTATTGGGTTCGTTTCGCCCTGTGTTTTTGTGTTCTCTCTTGCGTTGAAAGCACATACGTGACAATTGGTATAGTGTTTCGTAATTAGGTATGTTGCACACATAATGTCTCACAAATGTACATGACCTTCCTGCCCTGTTCAGGTGCCGGTGAAAGTGGAAAGAGCACAATCGTGAAGCAAATGAAGTGAGTCTAGCAGTGTTTTTCTCAAGAACCAGTGGTCTTGTCACTTGTGCTTCTTGCAAGACCATCAGTTATTTTTCCTCAGAATCATCCACGAGACCGGTTACATGGAGGAAGAGCGTCGTGCGTATCGCCAAGTGGTGTTTTCGAACACAATCCAATCTCTGATGGCCATCATTCGTGCGATGACCAATTTGAGAATCGATTTTCACACGCGCGGCAGACAGGTACATTTTTTATTTTTCATAACAACAGCACATAATGTTTATTTGAGAAAGTTTTTCAGGTTAATTAATGAATTGACCAAATAATTTTCTTTCAGGATGATGCACGTCAATTCTTTGCTCTGGCCGCTGATGCAGAAGAGGGTGAAATGCCGGCTGAATTGGCTGCTTGTATGAAACGATTGTGGTGTGATGAAGGTTGGTGCATAAATTGTGTAGATAGCCGGCCACTTTTTGCGCACAAAAGTTCAAACTTGATCTTTTTTGGATGTTTTCTTGCTATGAACGTGGGTGCTCCTCGTGAAGATTTCTATCTAATTTTCACAACTCATCGGTCTTCACTTTTAGGTGTGCGCGAATGTTTCAGCAGAAGTCGCGAATACCAATTGAATGACAGCGCTGCTTAGTAAGTTGCTTCGCCTGCTACGTTGAAATCAGACAAGAAAAATTCGTGTGTAAATAAAAGTTCTTCTTTTCAGCTACCTGAACAGTTTGGACAGGATATCGCAACCGGGCTACATTCCCACACAAGACGATGTGCTGAGGACACGCGTCAAAACAACGGGCATCGTTGAAACACACTTCACGCACAAAGATCTACACTTCCGGTGGGTTTTTGTGTTTTTAATCAATGTCGGGTTGGGATTAGTGTTAGTAAGAGAAAGAAACTTTGGTCGTTGGGATAGGTTTGGCCCTGTTTTTCGTATGGCCCTGGCGTCCTTCCATCAGTATTTGACATTTTGTGGAAATATTTTCCAGTGAAGTGCCCTGACGAAGTCACAAATCAGCGTTAGCAGTAATAGCCAAATTACACTACAGTTTGATGCATTTTGCTGGCCTCGTGCCGGTGACGGTGACAAAGACGTGGAGGTTCACACTACAATCTATCGCATTGTTCATTTTCAAGTCGTAAAAAAAACCGAAAAAAATTCAAATTCAATTGTTGCAGAATGTTCGATGTCGGCGGTCAGCGATCGGAACGCAAGAAATGGATTCACTGTTTCGAGGGTGTCACCGCGATCATATTCTGTGTGGCGTTGTCCGAATACGACATGGTTCTGGCCGAAGACGAGGAAATGGTATGTGGATGTGGGCTGGTGGTGCTTATCCGGTCACAGAATGTCGATTATGATAAAGCGCGTGCCCAGCAATGATTCCGGCGTGGGTTTGTGCTGAGATTTGCATTCACGGTACGACTTTGGTTGAATCACGCCTTTGCTTGGACGCCCGTTTTACCAGTATATGCCGGCTTCAGAAAGCACTGGGATCGTAACTTAGTTTTCTGTGTAAATTTGTTTTTTAATTTATCACTGGATTTTTGTTTTTTAATTTATTACTGGATTTACATTTGCCCTAATTTTTGCTCGACTGGCTGTTGAGGCTCAAGCAAAAATTTAGGCCGCTTTTGCACTGCAGCGTTTTTGGCAGATTTGGGGAAAAGCCACAATCCTTCAGGCTGTCGTGGGCTGCGTAAACGCCGAATCTATCAAAGGTCCTTATTATCAAGTACATTATCAAACTGACGTTTCAGAACCGAATGATCGAGAGCATGAAGTTGTTCGATTCGATTTGCAACAACAAATGGTTCACCGACACATCAATCATTCTGTTTCTCAACAAAAAGGATCTGTTCGAAGACAAAATCAGACGATCACCGCTCAGCATATGTTTCCCTGATTATCAAGGTGAGCCAAGCGCCCAGAAATGTTATGGCCCAGGACCTTCCGATTAGACCTGGTTGTCGGCCCAGGCATGAAATCTGAGCCGTGATACGTTCAGGCCAGGCTCAACTCGTGTTCATCGTTTTTTGTAAACGTTGCGTGTCTGGTCAAAAAACTGTACTGCAAAAAATATGCTTTGTTTCGATGTTTTTGGATTGACAATAACAGCATTCGAACGGCAAACCGTTTTGATCTAACAGCAATTTATGCGCTTGGGAATCCAAGAACTGTAAAAATACGAAGGTTGATAAATTTTTGCGGTAGCTATTACATTGTGTAAATAATCCATGACAACTCTAGCAATAAATTTATGAGTTCCCCGCACAGAAATCCTTACTCCTATTGAACAATTCCTAAATAGATGAATATTATTGGCTGTTAATCCTCTGTGTTCCTGTCTCAACTGTGAGTTTCTTACGTACTTTCCCACCCAAAAGAAACTATTCACCGCCGAGCTGTATACGCAAGTTGCAAGTAACAATTCAATCCATCTTGTTGCATTACTGCACACCGCAAGTCAGCCAGGCAGGCCGGGCGTGGTTATCAAGGTTGTTGTGTGTTTGTTGTTGTTGCACAATACGGCAGACAAGATCAGAAATGGGTTTTACCGCAACGTGTAACCACGTGTCACATGCGCTTACAACGCAACGTGTACATGTGCATGCATTGCCAGTGCCGTGGGCTGAGTAATGTTCAATGTTGTGTATTATTTCGGTTGAATGACTGACGACAGGCACACCAGTGGGGATTGCGTATTACTCACAAAATTTGAAATTGTTCGTGAGATTTCACAACTGCTATAAAAAAATTTGTGCTCTCACTTCGCACTTCTTCTGATCACTTCAGGTGCAGTGATTGTGAACGTGATTGGTGGTGCAGCAGTAGCCAGTTGGTTAAGTTAGGTCTCGTTGTACGCTGCGCCTGCAAAGCCTTATGAGCACTAGTTTGGGTGTCTGATTCCTCCATGATCCAATCACTACAATGTACAGTATTCTCCATGAAATATGAGACTGAGGCTCTACATTCCCTTCATGGGGGACTACTGGGGAAAATCCTGCAGTTTACCTCGTGATACCCTTTATGATTCAGGCAACAACACATTCGAAGAGGCAGCCGCCTATATTCAGTGGCAGTTCGAGAACTTGAACAAACGCAAAGATGGGGGGCATAAGGAGATCTACACACATTTCACCTGTGCCACCGACACCAACAATGTGAGGTTTGTGTTCGACGCCGTCACTGACATTATCATCAGGGAAAATCTCAAACAGGTCGGACTGTTTTGAGCGGCGATGTATTGGTCATAGTGTATTCGGTTATTCTACTTGTTGTGGTTGGCTTGGCTTGTGTCAAGAACGAGGATATGCTCGTAATAGAAACACCATCGCAGCAAAACGTTTGCCGGAAAGTGATCAACCCACAGGCATGCCCTTTTTCTTTACATATCAAAGGGCTTTTGGGTCGAGATGGGTTATCCGATAGGATCGGGCCACAGTATTCACGCAACTGTTGTTATCTGTAAGTCCGGATGTATGACGATGCTGTGTCCGATCTGATGTGATGACCAAAATCGACACCAGCTATCAATAACTATGTGGTTTGTGGAGCTGTCCAGTTCCCACTGTTTCATGTCAAATATGTAATCCCCAATCCAAATGATGTTGTTTTTGCAATCATTGTTTTTGTACAGTCAAGATTCAAGCATGTTTGCGCTTCCAAAATCTGATGTTGATGTTTCTTGCTGGCTTTATTTTTTCGTTCATGTCAAAAATATTGTTCCGTCGCTTCACTTTGTTCAACTATAAACAAATGGTCTCATTCCAAAATTACTGACTGGCGGCATTGCAGCACTCGGGACTTACTCATTTTTACGCATTGTTTGAATCCCCCGTCAACTGTCACTCGATTTGTCTTGAATGGCTTGACAGCCATCAAACATCTCATCGGATTGACCCATTGGCACATCGGTGACACCGGCATTCAAACAGCACTAATTGTATTGCTTTTGTTGTTGTGTCTGATCAATCATACGCTCATGTTTGTTGCCAAATTTTTGTTTTGTTTTCTCACCCAAAACTTATATTATTCTGTTGTTTTTATGCAGCCACTAAGGATATTTTTGGGTGGGAAGTTTTGGTTTTGATATGGGTTTTTGTACGCCACACGTTGGGAATAGTTGAATTAAATTCTTAATCTCAATTTTTATGCATCTATTTATGCTCTCCCACTCGCTCTCTCTCGGTCGGAAGAAATCTGAATGCAGAAGTGCAATTAGCTTGTCTCTGTCTTTTATATGTTATTCTCAATCTTGTTCATCTTTTGCTACTTATAGTATACGAACCAAAAACTTTTTTAATGCGACGTTCTTTTACCAAGACACGTTGAGCCAGCTAAACGAAAATAACATAGTATTTGTGTCGGTATCAGGTTGGTGACCAATGAATGCTATCAAAGTTTTTTTTTGATTTTATACCTGATACCAACCACCAAGTCTGATACCGATTTTCGAGTATTTACTCATGTATAGTTGTCTAACTCGTGTATTGGCCTTCCGGTTTTTTCTCGTTGGCATAAATGTTTGTGCAAGGCAATGTTTCAAGATCTTTCCGTCACACAACGTACCATGTCCAGGATGAATTTTTGTTTTCGCGATTTCGCCTGATGTCCAGCAACTCCACTTTTATAAGTGAAGTGTGTCTTTGGTTAATCCGTCCCTTTTGCTACGATCATCATTCATCTCTGTTGTGCATATCTCCAGTGGTTCTTGCGCTGTCATGGTCGTCATTTAAATTAAATCAATTTTTATATTATTTTAACCGTCCTCATCTCATCGCATGATGTTTGCAAATCTTTATTCAAAGACCTTGATTGCATTGAAACATTAGCGGTGAGATCGCGTCCGTTTATCGCGTAACACTAGCCTGAGACAGACTCGCAGATGTGTCACAGTAGTCTTGAACACGTATTTGTTTGTTCTCGCACGCATCTGACAACTTAACTAACGAAGTTGACCGTTTTTTACTTCGTTCTTGGGCATGAGCATAAAAAATTGCATGAACTGTATATGATCTAGCTATCCAGGATCACATCCTAAAATTTTCTGTCCATTTATTACCCTTTTATTTGTTTTTTTGTTTTTCGAACTGTTTCATTGGAACTGTATGCTGTTCTCATGCTATGATTTTCATGTTTTCTGGGTTGTTCTTGCTGCGGCAAATACGTGTATTTGGATAACTCCTGCCACAATATTATATTTTGATTTGATGATGCATTACGTCGTAATTATCACACGTTTTTGTATTTATGGCAATGGGGAAACCATTCTCTTTTTGTTCGCTATGATGAACATGTTGTACAATAAACAACAAACATAACAACACCTTATCACACACGTTACCTCCTGGATCAATGACAGTTGAATTGATCTACAGTCTACAGTGTTACGTAGCTAACCTTCTGAGCCGTACAGATAACCTTCGGCTAAAACCTTCATTCAAAAACTTGGTCCAGTTATATAAAGTTGCTGATGGAACACTACACACATATACTACAATTCATCAACTGGACAAACATGGTGAATCCGTGAACTCTACCCGTGATGGTGTGCTGGAGGTCCGCGATGGTGGTGGTTGTCTGAAACTGCGGGCTGCGAATTATCGATGAAAAAATATACAAACTCTTGCCTTTTTTAGGCAAGTTTATAACTCTTTCAATTCGAACAGGGACTATACAGACTACGTTTTGCACAAGGAAATGCACAACTTTCAATCGTTTGAGTTCTTGAAGCAAATTATTGCGGGCCGTAATTTGGTGATGGTCTGATGGCTCGTCGTCGATGCAGTCTGTCGGTGATTACGGTAGCTATGACGGTATGTATGCTTACGTGTTACGCCTACGCCCAATGAGCGACGAATCATCTGACCAATTGCGAGCTACTCCTTTAATACACTGTGATCTTAGACTTTTTTGCGCAGTTGTTGTGTCGCATGTTTTTATGTGGACATCTAAACTTCCAAAAATTAACTTTAGACTCACGTTTGCGCACTTCGTTGGTTTCTTCTGTTTTTTTCGCACAAGCGTTGTAGCACTCGTCTTTTGGATTTCCTGAAGCCAACGGAGTGGTACATATGCGACCAATTTCAAAAAGTTTCTTCATTGGGGTTTTGTTACCATTCTCGGCACGAAATCACCGTTACCCCCAATATTGTACTGTGCATGCGTTAAGGTGAAATGTTGGCACAACATTACCGTCAAATATTCCCATTGCTTCAATAACACTGAGTGCTTCTCA
>JASAMV010002624.1:0-38081 GCA_030248065.1 Rhynchonema sp. JSB1_4 | reverse complement strand
ATGGATGTCCGCTTACCATACAGCTCCGGAATTCCTTCACCGCGATTTCTAACATTTTTTGCGTTAACTAACCTGATGTATTCCAAAGCTATTTTTAATGCTTGTTGTTTCCTGCTTTTGGGTGGGCAAATATGACTTTACCTAGTTTCTTCTTGATCTTGTCATCGTTGAAATGAATATCTTGCGAGTTGCGCAACCGCAAAGTTACGCATGTGTGTATTTTTATTCGAGTAGCAAAAAGACAATATTAAATGTATGGCGCAACTAAAATCCCTTTTCACTTCACCAGATCACAGACATCACACGTCGGAAAGCGCGCATCGCTTGCACCTTAACTCGATCGATCCAGTATTTCAAGCTTGAAACATGCCGTTTCCGTCTCGTCGTCCATCGTCGTATCAAGTCTTGGTCTTTACTGGCTCCAATACTGAAGTTTGTGATCAGAAGGTCATATTCAGCAACCACTTTGGCACTTGGAGATTTCGGGGGCAAAGTGACCACGTGGGGTTCGGCGATGTCCGGCGCTGCTCCCATGTTGCTCAGGTCGGTGTTGATCTGTGTATGGGATGATGGGATACTGGTTTAGATTGCGGGACCTTATGGTGAACTAAGGCGGCGTAAAGCATACTTAACACTAAATTCAACGTATACCTATGTATAGTCCACCCATCAGCTCATGACACTTTTTGTCAGCTGAAAAGTTTGACAGGATCCAGAGCTGTTCCGGTTCTTGTCGGCTTACGAAAAAGAAAATAAAGAGAAATCGGTTTTTATTTTATTTTTGTTCGCCGTTTTCTCTGACATTGCCTTGCGGAGGAACAATATTTTTCACAACGGATCCTGAACCTCCCAAACAAAAGTGCCATGATCTGATGGACGGACTATATAATCCATGTACATCACGTTACAGGTTTGGTTGAAGGTCAGCACACTCATAAGTGGCGCACCAGGTCATCGTCAGTGCAAAGGCACGACTGTGGTGTTATTCGTCGTTGAAGCCGTGATTTCTCCTCACCATCATGCCCTCCAGGTATAAAAGCGACGGTGCATTAGCTCAGGGGATTTGACTGACTGGCACTGGCAGCTCAAGGGCTTGAAGCCGCAGTCCTGAAAAATATACCTAGAATGCGAGTTACAAGAATGCCCCCACCTTCGGAACGACGGTCATCAATTGGAACTTGTTCCTGTTCTCAATGGCGTACGGATCGAGGCATTCGCACAGATTGGTGGTGCACAATGAGGGGAACATCAGTCTCACGTGCCCACCCTTCACTGTCGACGCACAGCAGTCGCCGCCGTCGTAGCCGCAATAATGGCGATTATTCTGGAAGTCGCACCAACCGTCCGAGGTGAAATCCTGAAAGAAATGTAAAAATTTATTCTTGTGATTGACAGTATGAAAGAAATCAACCCTAATTTTAGGCAGGTGCCTTCTTGCGCTTTGCTGCTGGTATCAAATTCAGCGAACAAATCCTCCAATGAACAATTCTTGCTCTATTTTAATTCACAATTCTTGAACAATTTACGATTTGAGCGCCAACCAGAATCAACTGTGATGCCAGCAAAGTATATGTAGCACCAGCGCTGACTTCAGATTTGGAGTAACGAACACATAAACGCCGATTGGAATACATGCCCCATGTGTACCTTTGAGCACATTTTGACACACGCCAGCGACTGTGGACTCGGCTGCCAAGTCTGATCGGCAACACACGCTATCCGCGGTGTCGATTGCAGTATCTGCATTTCCACACCCAAGTCACTCATGACCATATGCTCCATCACCGGTTCGTAGCCGGCCACACTGCAGCGCACGTGACACGCTGAACCTGAAATGTCAGGGAAGGCCTGAGAAAATTTCAGGTTTGTCAAAAGTCTAAATTGTATCACATGTGGGGCAGCCACTGCGTTGTGACAACCGCTTGATCAAAGCACGCAAATTTATAATCCAGTTGGCATTATAAGCTGGCTCTTGGCTGATTTGTTTCACAGGGTGCGCGATGTAACATGGGAAACCCATAACGACATCCACTAACCCACAAATGTTTCATTGTTGCATACAGTCTCAAACATGTCCATTGACGGTGGCAGGGGACAGGTGACGTTCGACATCTCACACACATCAATGTCCATTGACCAGGTGCCGTTGAGTAGACATTTCGTGGTTAGAATCTGAGAAGAAGTTTGTTAAAGTTGTCGCAAACGTGTAAGTGATCTGCCGTTACAAGCGGGCGGTGCACCAGGTCGTCATCAGTGCGAGTGCACAACCTCGAAAAACGTTGCTAGCTATAGCTGATGTTCGCGCGGACTACCCTGCTTGTTCAGTGAGCATAAAATTCGTCAGCCCTCACAGCGTTGTATAATAAAAACACCTATAAATAAAATAAAAATAAATACACCAAAACACATTGACTTTTTTCAATAACCATATGACAACGAAATCTCACCTCTCGCGTTTCCGGACATCTGAACTGACACTCGGACCCGGCGCGGTACGCATTGCTGCAGTTGAAGAAACTCAGGAATTCGAACGGCGGCTGGTCGCACGTGATCGGCGCACAACGAGGACCACGCCATTCGCCTTGCGCGTTGCACGACAGACGGTAGAGACGACTGGATAATGCCAATTGGGCTGCTTTTTTGGTGATCTGCGAGTGGACGTCGTCTCCACAAACGTCCTCACCCCAGCAGCAATAAGACGCAGTTCACGATGCAACTGACCTAGTTATCATGCCTGTTGCTTACAACCCGGCAACTTCACAACGGTACTTCAGAATCGCATTTGAAGGAATATGTTCTCACTTGCATATATACAAATATTGATTTGTCTGAGGCCTGTGACACACCGCACGTTGTGAAGCAAGGTACAGTATGTATGTCCAAGGAATGCTACTGTACCTGCAGTTAGCTGCATGCATGCAGTTGGTATGCGAAGAGTGAGAGCCACATTGTTTTGAAGGAACGCACTACGACAACGACTGCGATTAGATAGCGCACATTTGGTGCGACCCAATATTGAACCAGGTCTTTTCTCACGAAACATCAACTGGGCGAGCAAACTCGATAGTAGTGTACCTGTTAGTTTTATTGCCTTGCACATAAGTGCCGGGTTCACAGACGAACTTGCACCGGGTGCCCACCGGGAATGACGGTGCCGTTCCATCCAACGTGCGGTAATTCAGTCTACAATGTCGCGATATGGACTTGGTCTCTGCCGATAGGGTGTCCGGTGCCTGACAGCTCAGTTGACAATACGCTTCGGGCACTGTCCAGATGCCATTCGCTGCGCACGTGATGCTGCTGTCGGAACCTGTTTTTAAAGTGTCCTGAATTGATAGGATTTCTTGACGATCAGGCGCTTTGAACAAAACGAACCTCTTAGCATCGCGGGTGGTCGACACCCAAAATCACAGCGTTTACCATACGTCGTTCCGTTGGCGCAGACAACGCGCGCGTGCGCAACCACTGGCTTACCGCAATCGACTAAAATTGAATTGATTTTGAGAGTAGTTTGAGTTTGGATCTATTAAAGGGTGGGTCGAATGGACACGTGAGACACAATCTTTAAAACAGTATTTACCAACCGGTTTCGCATCTGACATCTTCAGGCAACCATCGACTGTTGTAGCAGAACACTCGCGTACTCTGCGTGACCGGCAGTTGAATCAGCAATGCATTGTTACTGATGCCATTGTTTTTGGTCTCATCAGTTGATGCGGAGTAGAGATACTGGTGAATCCCTGAAGCTGACGAAGAAAAGGTTTCTTTGGACTGATTTTAGTCACAATTATCGAAAAATAACCTGTCATAGTGCTTCCAGCTCCCATAAGTCGATGTCCAGGAAGACAGTTGATCAGACATGAATCACCGCTTCCCTGACCCGTACAGTTGATCTGATCAAATCGGATTGCATTCTATGGCGATATTTTTAGGAGTAATTCAAGAAAGATACCTTCGCATTCCTCATATTGAACACAGCACATGCCGGTTGTGTGCACTCAGTCTGCACACACTGACTAGTCTGAGGCTGGTAGAGAAGTTGTTGTTGTGCACAATTGTCGATTACGTTAGGGTCGAACCTAGTGGAATACGTACGTAAAGGCTTTATTTCAATGCAAGTACAAGTGTGTCAAAAATGAGTTTTTTTTAAATCAAAATTTTTGTCTCCAAACCTTCTCCACGACCGAAGTCGAACGGCAGCCACAGCAATCGATCTGTCCGGCAGCTTCAGCCGTACTTCCTTGGTGTACAGCAAAGGTTTGGTCATGTCAATCAGAACCGGGTACTCCAAGGGTCGAGAGGCAGCGCAGGTGACTGGCACGGTGTTGGAACCTGCAGATTCTGTCATTTTGTTGCCATTTGTTCAGTATCTTAAAATTGGTGGCTCAAATGTGACGCATTTTACCGGGGAGGCGGGTCGGGCACGAACTTGGGTGCAACTTAAAATTTGTGTTTCGCTCATATATAGACCCCGATAATTTCCACTTCACATCAAATCCACCTCACTTTGCAACAAATGGGACCGATTCTGCGCATCGACCAGATGCACTTGCAGACGTTTCCCACTGGAGTCAAAGTTTTTGAATCCGTCGGATGTCAAATGAACAAGCACGGCCGTGGCCAGTACACTGCGTTCGAAGTATAGATGGAGCTCGGAATTGGGCATATCGACACTGGAGCAAGGACGCCAGCCTCTGGATAGGTCGATGCCGCTCTCGCAGAACTGGAGCAACATAATGGTCAGACATCAGAGTTAGTCTTGAACCTTATAATGGGCATAATCTGGGCCCCAAATGATCAGACCAGAAAATAACCGAGAACAGTGATCTTACCAGTTCATTCTTCTTCGGTGGTCCAACAAGCTGTGACAGTCCACAGGCGTGCTCGCATACGTCATCAGCTTTGGCACAGTGTTGAGGCATGGTGGCCCGCAGCACCTATACATAGGATAATACACACCTTCTGCGAAGCATAATTCGGGAGATTTCTTCAAAAAAAAAGAATAAAAAAACCAACCCATTGATCGTCAAATCCACTCGGAGTGTAATGTCCGCAGTCAGCAACACTCGCTTCGCGCTCGAAGATTTCACAGACTCCGTCTCCAAGATAGACGTAGCACAATGATGGACCGTCTTTTCGGCTCACTGGAATGTGATTTAAGACAATTGTGGCACATAACTGACCGTGTTATGGTAGTCAAAGGTAGTCAAAGAACAAGGTAACTCTGTAGCACTTCACTTTCTTACCCGCACAGTTGTAGCCGGTCTCAATCTGACAGTCAGCACTGCAACCGTCCCCGCTCTGAAGAAGTTATTGCGATTATTGTGCATTCTTCTTTACGACACTAGTTTCTTATGTCAAAGATATTTCTTAGGTCTCACTTTTGACCTCAATCAATGATTCCAAGAACCCGACCTTTGTATTCCCATCATCACATTGTTCCCGATCACTGGTCACTTGTCCATCTCCACACAGCGCGTGATCGGGACTAACAGTCAGTGTTGGAGATGGTGGACCTTCGGTTGAAAGCACATCTGGTAGAGCCACTGTGACGTGATACTGGTAGGTACTGTTGGGTTGAAGTGTGCTGAAACGCGAGCGGGGATTGTAACCTAGCTAGAATTCAATTGCAACAGCGTGTATTCATCCAACCTGTCATTGAAGTACTCCAGCTTCGTTTCAATATAATCCTGATCGCGATCAAACGGAGGTTTTCGATACAACTTGTACGACGGTTGATCACTGCAATGCGCACACGCCGCCTGCACCGGGGTAGAAACGAACTCCACTGCGTCGACACTGACGAACTGGTTTTTGGTTCGGATCTCAACCTACGCAGAAAAAAATTGAATTAAATTTAAGGATTACATTTAATTATGATGTTTCAACCCACTCACAGCCACCACCGGCAACGCATCGTTCCTACCAGCTCCACCCAATTTCACCGTGAACGGCATGTCACAGTAAGCCACTGCTTGCGCAATGTCGGTGTGGGTGTTGTTCTCAGAGTGATGCAAGCGAACGAGGGAAAATGCTGGAACGCAGAGGAAGGTGCAAAGGGTAGTTTTATAAAGGCATTTGCTAAGACGCAGAATTAACCAACGTTTCACGCTACTGACATAGCTTTATAAATTCATTTGGGAAGACCCCGAATTAATTAATGTTTCACGCTACTAACCATCAGCAGCATTCCACGCAATCCAAATGTACAATCGCTCCAGTGTCAACGCATGTTCTGGTGCGATGAACAGCGTACAGGCACGTGAGTCATCCTCGCAAGGATTGGTGCTGCGCGTGGATGCATCTGGTAACCAGGCTTTGGTGGACGCTTGACAACTCTCGGCGTCTGGCGGACCTGTTCGGGCACACATCTTGCACTGAGTTTCGTTTTAATAGTTGCATTGTGTGATTTAGCGAAATTGCGATTCGAAACATTCTTTGACAGTTTTGTACTTTCTTGTTGTTAAACACAAGGATCAATCCATCCAAACATAACAGTCAGTAAGCTTTGTTAATATCACCAAACAGTCAACTTATCATTGTCGAACAACCAAGCCAATCCAAGAACAAATAAGATTGCATGCACAAATTCCAGACTGATCACTCTGGTTAATAAAGCACTCGAAAATAAAGGATGGTTCTTGATGTCTTCACAAGCACCACGAGTGTTGCAGATGCCTCGCGTGTAGTTGCAGGGTGTGCCAAATGGTCGTAGGAGGTAGGCGGCGGTTTCCCAATCGTAGCGCGACTCGCAACGTAGCGTAATGTTACCATTTGCTGTGACTGACTGAAGGAAATAATAAGTTTGAATTACATGGGACGCACATGGTTGGCTGGTGATTGACATTTTAGCGCACAACTTTCTGGACACAAAAGGTTAAAAGATGACGTTTTTTTCAAAGTTTCATTCCCAGGTCATGTACCCATCAAACCGCCAACAAAAATTCGCCTAGTCAATCATCAGTTTGATCACAAGACAACGAACCTCACTGTTATCGGTCAAACAGCAGATATGGCATTCTTCTTCGGTCCCTTTCTCACAGATGCACTCCCGTGACTCATCGCCACAAATATGCGCACAAACGCCCTGTTCACATTTGTGTTTATTACCACAGCGTTTTCCCTCGTTCTCCGGTCGAGAGCAGAACGTGGCCAACTTTTCGCATCGGCCATGAATGTTGCACGTGCCATGAGTGTAGTTGCACGATGTGCCAGCCTGAAACAAAGTTATAAAGTTAGATGTTGGTGAAAACAGATGGAAGTCCGGTCCGTAACCTGATGATGCAAATAATGCGTGCTGCCATCATACACGGATGTACACCGTCCATCCCGATTGCAGCAAACGTGACATTCTTCGATACTGCCGGGCGAGCAACGACATTCGAGCGTGTCTGACCCACACACATGGCGGCATTCACCTGCAACATGTGACATTGTCTCTCATTGTGACAAAGTCTCTCAAGTACTAATGTTTCCCGTTGGTATTGGTACCTTTATAGCACTGGTGTCTAGCGCCGCACTGGTTGCCGTCGTTTTCCCTGTACTCGCACAGCTGTTTCTGTGGATGTGTCGCCAGTGACTGACAGGCTCCTGTCATACTACACACGCCCAGCGTGTAGTTGCACGAGGTGCCCATCGGTCGAATCAGGTCCGGTGATATGAAGTCGTAGACGTCGAGACACACTTTGTCCGATTGTCTCACGCAACACTGGTGGCATTCGGATTTGCCAGTTGGTCCGCACACGCACTGATTCTCCTCTGAGCCGCAGATGTGCCTACAGTCACCTGTGTGATTATAGTAAAATTTGTATTTTCAGGTCTTGCTAAAATAATTCGAATTTCTCACCAGCGATGCATCTCTTCGCCATTCCACACGGCTGTCCATCATTACTTCTCACGCCACAGAATGGAAAACTCGGATGCATTTCCCCGACAGCATGACACACGCCATCCGTGCCACATACGCCATAAGTGTAGTTGCACGGCGTGCCAACACTTCGCACCAGTACCATGTCCGCCTCCTTGTTGACGCTCGTGCAAATGCCGTCTCTCATGCAGCAAATATGACATTCTTCACGGCTGCCAGGCGCACAGACACATTCGAACTTAGGGTTGCCACAAGGACTGTAGGTCGGATGCAACGCACCGAGCGCGAGGCAATGTCCATTTGAGCCACATATACCGTAGGAGTAGTTGCATGGCGTGCCTACTTGACGCAACCATCCTGGCGGTAAAACAGCGCCATTTTCTTCCGATGGGGTGTGTATTGGCGCACACGTTCCGTCAGAGCTGAGACAGCACAACTGGCACTCTTCGGGTGAACCTGGCGCGCAGACGCATTCGTGAGTTTTTGAGCCACACGGACTGTAAGATGGATGTCCCTTGCCCAGCGCCACACACGAGCCACTTGCATCGCAACGGCCAAGTGAAAAGTTGCAGGGCGTGTTGATTGGACGTACCTAAAAGCTTTGATGGCGGTTGTTCAAAATTAGCAGATCAATGATGGTGATTGGCGAAATGTTCGTGCAAACAATGAACGAGCATTCACAGCAGGTCAGGTGAGATGCACACACCTGTATAGTGCCGGCGAGTTCACAGTCGCCTTTGTGATTCGTACAACAACGTTTGCATTCGTCTGATGTGCCCGGCGAACAAACACATTCGTTCTCACGCGCACCGCACACACTGACATCCGGGTGACTTTGTCCCAACGACCCACAATGTCCCTGCTGGCAGGTACCATATGAAAAATCACACGGCGTGCCATCAGGTCGATTCACGACTTCAATGGCGTGCGGTAGACAGTAGCCATTCGCGTCGATACAACATTGAACGCATTCACTTGGTGATCCAGGCGCACAAATGCATTCGTCGTGTGGATCACCGCATACTGAATGGATCGGGTGTTTCTCGCCCAGTGGCTTACACGACCCATCCCGGTCACAGATACCGAACGAATAATTGCACGCCGTGCCGACCGGTCGGAGTAAGGCAGTCTGAAACACGTGTCAGCATCAGCGAGCGTCATAATCCAACGGGAGACAATGTTGCGCCAGGTGACTTTGACCAAACGCGAACGCGTGTCGCGCACCTGAAAGACGGGCGCGGCTGGCGCACATCTATCCGCCGCATGCAGACAGCAAATATAGCACTCGTAGTCGGATGTGGGTGGACAAACGCACTGACTGGACAAGTCTCCGCCGCAAAGTGCGTAACCGGGATGTTTCGTGCCCAGGGGTTCACAAGTCCCATCGAGCTGACATTCGCCATACGAGTAGTTGCATGGCGTGCCGATTGGACGCACCTGTCAGAACAAGAAAACGTAGTGTCTAGAACTGCATCTTCCCGTGCCATTTTCAACCGGTGCAATTCTCAACAAGCAGCAGGATATAACCAGCACATATTCACTCAAGAAGCACATAATGCGAACAGGATCAGTATATGTACATGTATCTGTATTCAGTCAAGAATCAGACCTGATAGTCGGCTGGACTGGAGCACCGCCCGTTCACAATGCAGCATTTGTGGCATTCGTACCCGGACGCTGGCGTGCACACGCATTCTAGTTTCTGATCGCCACAGTATGAATGGGTTGGATGTTTCTTGCCGATTGAGATGCAGGACCCATCCGCTTGACAAGTGCCGAACGAGTAATTGCATGGTGTGCCAACGGGACGAACCTGGGACGATCAAAGCGGGACGCTTATGAGTTCAAAACGGAAGTGTTTTTCGAAAAGTCGCAGCTCAACGACGGTTTTTGTGTCGCTTTCCGCACATTTTTTGGCTGAAGTGTCCCTCTTTCATCATTCCAGGCTCTTTTATAAACGGACGTTGTGTGCATCAAGCATCACATGCGAACAATTCACACGCACACAAAAACCGACGCATGCCCTAGGACTGGAATGGACCCGTTCTCAGTAGTCTGTGATGACTAACCAGCGGCTTTTCAAATGATCCTTCCTTGAAAAGCGCTCTTATGTATATGTTACACAACAGATCTGTTTCTAGATCCAGATCTCAACGATTGGAAAATAAAATCAATGAAATACACGAACTTTGAAGCTTTGCAGACTCGTGCACACTCCATTGATAATGCAGCACTGATGACATTCATAGCCACTGTCTGGTGTGCACACGCATTCCTTGGTGCTGTCCCCGCAAATACTCGTCTGCGGATGGACTTCGCGAATGCTTCTGGAATTCGGGTTGGGGTTTCTGATCAAAGATTCTATAGTGTGTTTATCATGTCGTGACAACTTACTGACAAGCACCATTAGAGTCACAGACGCCGAATCCAAAGTTGCACATCGTACCAACCGGTCGAGTGATGACCTGGAAAGGGTGGATGGAAATTACATCAAGGACACACTTCAGGAACGATTTCAGGCTCCATTTCACAAACTTGGCAAAAACTCAGCTGTGCTCGTTACCTGATCGGTAGTACTAGCGACTGCGCATCGACCACCCCTCAAACAGCACACATGACATTCATACTGTCCGCCTGGTGAACAGACGCATTCGTTGATGCCCAGTGAATCACAAACGTGTTCACAACGGAACGAACGACATACGTGCTTGGGACCGCATCTGGAAGTTTTGCAGAAATTTCAATTTGTGACGCAATTTTCAATTTCAAACCCTCTTTGTAGTTTCATGATCTGAGAACGTCAGTTTCGGTCAAGGAACACTCCGATCCCTATACCAGTGGGAACACTCCGATCCCTATACCAGTGACAATTACTACATAGGCGGTAAGCGGCAGAATTGGGAAACAAAATGCAAGTAGGTTTTTTAACTATGTACCGCATATAGAGAGGGTTCACTTTTTTGAGCTTCAATGACCTTTTCCCATCCATACTGATGCTCGAGCACGGGTTCCGAGCCAGTGCAACTGGTGAGGGTTGTACGCTGTCAATGTTGTTGCCAATCGCTCGCAAATAGTTGAGTGCGTGTGTGCGCAACCACCATTGGTAGGGAAGACAGGCACTGTTGCTCAATGGGTCATGGCAACAGTAGGGGTAGCCTAGTAAGAGTAGTTCGTATTATTTATACGAAAGCAAAACTTTAAAGTGATAGTTTCAGAGTGTAAAGATTGTTCGTTGTTGAAAACACTTTAACATTGGTCGAAGTATGCCCTTCAACTCAATCGCAAAACACAGTGCATGCCACCAAAGTTGACATGGATCGGTGTGCTTGAAACATCTACTCAAATGAAAAGTTTAACTACCTCGATAGACACCACCACATTGGCAAACACTGAGATCGAGACTCTGATACGAGCATTGCAGTCGCGCACAGTAACCACTCTTGCAGACGAGCGGCTCCTCGATGTACGAACCGGGTTTGTAGGTCATGTCACACACTTTGCCGTCGTGTACTCGGGGACACACGGGACCTGGCAAAGGAAAGACTGCGTTTTTGATTTTTTCTGACTTTTATATTTTTCATTTGCCTTGTGAGTACACACACAATGGTTCTTTAGAATCTGAAATTCAAGAAAAATATTAAATCCTATACTAATAACAGACCTGTCGGATTGAGACACGCATTGGCCGAGCTGTGTCTGTGCCACGTGATAGTGGTGCCATCGGGTTTCTCAATACCCCAGCGATCCGTCGGTCGACAATCGCCAGCAGCATCTCGGCAACACACACGACAACGGAGAGCTATGTACAGTATGTACCATGGGTGGTGTGAGAAATGAATATAAGTTTCAATGCGAAGCTTTTTTGATGAATTGTCATATGAAGTGACTGTTGACATTAAGTTTGACGGGGCATGAAATTTCCTCGTTAAAGTCGTCAAGTCAAGCGATAAGTATCTACATTATGTAAACTTGTTCCACCATTCACCCGTTTGTAGAAGATCTTCCATCGCAAAAACTAAGGACGCTGTACAAGAATTAAACTTTTTCTGCAACACCATTACCAAGATGTATTCAGTGACTATTCTAAGCAGTGACGTGTCCCACTTTACTTTACAAGAAATGGGATCTACTGTAGCTAAACATCAGAGGCAGTAATGCGCAACAAAGCGCTCACCAGTACTGGGACAGTCACACGACTGTAGCTGTTTGATGACACAAATGCTACGACATCGTCTGTTCACACAAATCCTTCCAACAGCATCGTTGCATGGTGTGAAGTCATCCTTGCCCGTGCAGAAGGCCGTCTCAATTTCGTCCAAAAGTTCAATCGATTCAGCGTGCACAATCTCGGCCGATAAAACATTGTGAAGAATGGATGTGAGTAGGATTAGTAATAGGGTTAATGTAAAGCACATGGTAGGAGACCTGGTTTGGGTTTAGTATGTATGATGTCAGTGAATCTGCAAAGGTTGGAATGTGGCATTCATCTTTGGATTGGTTCTCGCGACTTCCGTGCATTGATGATGGCCCGGGGCACCACTTGCATGCGTCTTTAAACCAAACATGTGTAATAAAAACCAAACTTACATCAACAAAAAAATAAAACCACAGCAAATTTCTTCGTTAGTCGAGCCAGAGAAAATACAAAACTGTCGAAAAGCACGTTTTCTGCATAATATAATATCTTAAATGGACTGAACCACTTATAGACGCATAAGACAGGTATTTCTAAAGTTCCTCCAAAGCACTTACCCACTGCTTGCTGTGGCGACCAGTACCCCCCGTTGCGAGTGTTTCTGGCATTCTTGGTGGCTGTCGGGTCCAACCTTGGCACCCAAGCCCTGTGTCCATATTGTATGACCGCTCCCTGTGGTGTGCAGCGTGCGCTGCTACTGGTGGCTGGCAGGTCATTGTTTGCGGCGGGCTGCTGATTATGGGCGGTTGCCATTTCCGGTTCAAGACTTGAACCGCTGCTGCTTGATGTTAGTGGTTGACATGGTCGCGCGCCGAGTGGAGCTGGCCAACGCTGTAAAAAGGACATGTTTGATGTTTCTGCCATTTTATGAGTCACAAGGTCACTTTGTTCGTAAACAAATCACGTTTCTATTGGAATAATAGGTACGTGTAAGTAGATTTCGAATTAGGCATGTACAGTAGGTCGTCGATTGGTGTGCTTGAGCAGTCTTATCTCAAACTCGTTTTCCAAATGAACAGCATAAATCAACACGCGATGATTTGCAAAATCCAGCACAGCAGAACGACCCAAGACCATAACAGGCAAATCAAGACCTCACAACGAAGGTCATGGACCTCACCGGGCCAATTCCCAAGTTTCACGCCAACCACAAAGTGACTAACCAACACAATAGACCGTTTCCCACCGTTCGGTCCCAGTTCCACTTTTGTCACCCGCGGTGCCAGCGGAACTGTCGGGAGCATAGTCGCGGTGCCATTGTGCTTGTTTGATCGTTCCTCTTCGGAGCTAGTGGTTCCACTTGGATCCAGACTTTCTCCATTGTCACTATTTTCGTGACTCAGCCATTTCTGATAGACCAGATCGATGTAGCAATGCATGCGGGCCATTTGTTGCGGTGTGAAATTATCGGTGCAGTCTTCTGCTGAAAAGTTACTTTTGTGGTTGGGTTATCTGGTGCATTGGGACTGACGATGACCCGATGCACCACCCATTTGTTAAAACAGGTCGAATGGGGCAACCAACGGGGCACAATTAATTCACATTGTACATAATGGTCCACCACATTCACTTATGCTGAAACATCAGCTAGTCAACTGAATAAAGTAACTCACACGCGTATGACATGTAATTCGCAAAAGGCGTGTTCTGGAACACGGTTGTTCGTCCGCAAACATTCGACTCCTCGCTGTCCGGATCTCGACAGAGCATGTTCTTTGGAGTGGGTGCTGTGTCGGATGCCAGATCTCCTGAAACCCAGAGATTTTCTCAGGTGAATGGTCTTCGAGGTCTTGCACAGAGAACTGCGGTTACAATCAACAACCCAAACTGCCATCAATACCATGTGGTGGTGGTGGTTTACCCTCATCACAAACACGTTGAGAACAGTATGTATGTGGAGAGATGAGGGTTAAAAAAGATGGTACATAGGATACTTTCGACTGGTGCTTAATTTCAGCAAGCCTGAATACACTACAAACCCAGGACCATGGACGGTTCGTGTTCATAGCATTCATCCGAGCAGGGCAGCTCCGACACACCGTGATGGACGTGCCACAGGCCCAACACGTGACCAATCTCGTGCACGATGTTGTCACGATGACCGTCGTGGCCGAAACGCGATGGTTGCAGCACAACACCACCTGCAATGAATAGTTGATGTTTCAATGCCTATGTCCGTCTATTACTGCTTGATAAAAACCAATCGATCAGTCATGGGTCCATCCTCGATCTATGAGCATTGCGGTGATATTATTCCGTGACCACAACGGTCACACGATAAGCAATCTAGAAGCCACTGAGTATCTGTCGCCTCACCAAATATCGTGAGCGCCTCGTTTTCCCACGGAAACGTCGACAGCCCAATCAGCTCCTCATTTGACCACTGCGCAAAGGTCACGGTAAGCGAGAATTCGTTGGAGAAATTCAGTATCTGTTTATACTCCTCCACGCCGACATAGGATCTGGTAATTTTTCGAAACTTTGGAAAAATGAACATGAAAACATACGTATTTACAAGAAGGGCAACCTCAGCGATGATTTCGGATCCACGCAGGTTTTATAAACATCGTCAGTGCCGGCTGTATTGCAACAATCACCGCTGTCCCAATTGAGTTGCGCAATATTGCACACTGAGTCGCAGTGACCGTTGCCGAGTTTCAGCTATAATGCCGGGTACGAAATGCGAGTTTCAAGAAAAAAACATGTTTGAACAAAAAATATTTCACCGGATCACACAAATCAGCCAAGTCCACCGAGTCACTGATACAATCACCCCCGTCGTCAGCAGTGACCGGGTACCGACACTCACGGTCGCACTGCCCATCGCCGATTTTGTTCGCCTCGCAACCGAAAATTATCTGGAATTGTTGTTTTTTATTTTTTAAATTGTGAGTGGGCTTTGCTGTATCTTGTAAAGTTTGTAGCGCAAGGGTGATGCATCAGAACGAACGTCGTCAGTGTATCTGCACCCCTTTTAATCCTGTCAAGCGCTTTTAAACTTTTAGCAAGAGGCTAACCTGTTTTCTTCTCAGTGCCGTCGATCGAAGCTCGATCAGTGATTGTCTCCACGTGATGTTGTACGGTCTGGAAAATTCAAATCGTGGAGAATGTCTTCAGACATTTACACCAAAATCACAACTTTTTTCAAAACTACCTAAAAGCAGCATTCAGCGCCTCTTGTTGAGATCGAATTTGAGTGGCGGTCACGCTCGGGTTTGTTCCATCATCATCCAACAAGTTGAGAACCTAAAAAGTTATTTTCATTTCTTTTCAAAATTTTCACAAATACAGTACGTAACATTTCTTGTACCCACCCTGTAATTGAGGACCTTCATTTGATGCAACGGTTCGTGATTCACATAACTCATCACCATGTCAGGATTGTCACAGATTGTCTGCGCACATTTTGGCACTGGAATCGAAAACGTGTCGGCCGATGGGTCGGAAATCGCCGGGATTGTGGATATTGTCGGCGGACGCTGCCCTGAATTGTCAGGTTTACTTTGAATAAGAAGACATCTTTCTGAAATAAAAATTGAAATCGACATACCCAGAATTATCCACTGATCCAAGCTGACCATGGATTCAGAGAATACCCGGTGCTCATTGTGTAATTGGGTGTGCTCGGATGCGGCTAGCCTGAAAATTTTGGATTTTTTGTAATATTTTTTTCGAAACTCATTCGTTGAAACAATTATTTCACGCACTGGTGCACTTCCGTGTGGCTGAGTGATCGATTCCAGACCCGTGCATTCGCAATGTATCCACGATAGGCCAATCTATTTGCGGTTGCATATCCGGCTCCGTGCACAAACCCAGCCATGAACAGACGTTTGCACGAACTGCGCAGCGAAGAGTACAGGGTACCAGCCTGAAAAATCAGTTGTGCAAGATTGCTTGTGGCTGGCACCTGTCAAACGTCGTGATCGAATCGGATCTTCCTTGGCTATGTGAGAATGTTTCGTGTTCAACTGATACCACTTATTTCGAAATATTCAAGTTTCAAAAAAATCAGCCCATCAAAATCGATCCGATCACCAAATTTGAAACCGGCATGCGAGGTTGGCACCAGGTATGCAACTTCATCTTGACGATGACTTGATACACCGCACGTTGAAATATGGTAAACCAAGATCATAATTACGTTAGTAACTGTCATGAAACATCAACCTGTTTGGTGCTGAGCGCCACTCGTGCTCCATTCACATAGAAGAGCATCGTTGTGCCGTCATATGCGGCTGCCAAATGTGTCCATTGATTGGGTCGGATCATTCGAATGTCACGAACCTAGTATAAATGGGTTACTGCAACTGCTGCCGTATTTATAGGTGCTGTTTTGAATTCAAGTCAGTACGCTACCATGGCTGAAGAGTATAACAATCCAACTATAACGAGTGTGCACTGTATAGTCCGTCCATCAGCTCATGTCACTTTGTGATGCTGCTGGCCGATTTGTTCCCTTCCTCCACGTTCTAATGAAAGTGAAATTGAGTTTCCGACAAAAATTATTTTTGCTCCTAAATTGTGGTTTTTATAAAATCGACGTGTTTTATCCATTTTAATTTGATTTAATCTTAAATTTGGTCGAATTCAAACGTTTTCGACATATTTTATTATTATTTTAGTTTTTTTTGCAAGATCGGTCACACTCAATTTCTCTTTCATTAGAACGTGGAGGAAGGGAACAAACCAGCCAGCAGCAATACAAAGTGCCATGACCTGGTGGACGGACTATACCTTCGTTCTGTCCACCGCCATCTCCGCGTGCAGCAGGAATTCGAATCGTGCGTCCTTTTCGTGCTGTCGATCGAGTGACCGTATGCCGAATTGCCACGTCTCGTGCGAATCGCACACGTCGGTCAAGGCTGTGGGCACATTTTTGTGGTAAAAAATGTCACAAAAAGTAACTGATTTTAGTTTATGTGAATTGTACAGCAATGTGATCAGCTTTCGTATACGACGGATGGTGCACCAGGGCAACGTCAGTGCAAATGGCACGTGAAACCCAAATTGCACCCGCATTTTATGCTCAAGCAAAGCATCACCAGTTTGTTACATATTTATACTGTGCAAACGGTGCAAGGCACGCTTCGCTTGCTGCTCCAAATTCTGTGATAGTCGGACCAAGATTTGATCACAGATCTGTGGCCTAATATGTACAATGTCGGGGATCAAGAAAAGTCCCAAGTATGTAACCTCTCACCAATCAGATTCACGGGATCCTGTTGTCCTCCCTCGGGTTTGAGCCAAAAAGCCACCGAAAATTGATCGCGTGGAAATTGAGCCACATTTTCTCTCAGAATCAGGCCTTTTTCCGATCCGTCGAAATAGAAAGCGGTGGATTTTGAGACCAGACCTGGTTGGTCGGATGCGTGTACATCGCGCGGATGTCTGCTGTGTTGGTGGTAGGACTCGAGCTGAAATTTTTTAACATTAAAAAAGAGGTCTTTTGTATTTTCTAAATACACAACGTTTAATAAGAAGTCGAACCTTTCTAATGACCGGCTTCTTGATTGAACCACATTGTGAGTGCGGTCCATCGAAGACCAAAGGCGTGACGTGATCAAAGCCACTTGTAGTTCTTTGAGTGAACAGATGTAGAATTGCGAAAAACATGGATAGTTTGATAAATTTCATATTGCGGATATTTCTGGAGATTTCGCAGTTTTTAAATATTATTTCAGTTCTGCTTTTCGATCAGCTTTCAGAACTTTTCAAATAATAGACAAGACATGTTTGGAATTCCGTGTGTAGGTTTCAATTTCAACAATGGTGAGCCAAACTTCTTTGGAGGGCATCCCCGGACAAGGGCTATATTTGTAAGCTTTGTTGTTTGCGCAACTTTGTTTCTGGAACATTCTCAATGTAAAGACCTCAATAGAACCCAAACCGTAATTGGTAACCCCTTGGTGCAATTGTAGGTACAATGCCACTTGTTGAAGCGGGGTCCGGGTGCCTTTGATCTCGTATCATCTTTCCTCGTGACTTCACGCACATTATGTATGACTGGCTGACATGTGTTGTCTTTTTGAGCCACTGCTGCGTAAAAGTATGTGTGAAGTTCGGAAGATACGCGCACGCGCCAAGACAAACGCCAATCTGTCTGAGTTCCTTCATTTGACGTACATGTACCCACGCTTAACAAATCGTACTGTGTTTTTTGTTCGGCTCACTTTCATTTTCGAAAAGTTTTTAAAAAGTGTTCCTAGATGTGCTTCACACACAGACTCAAATGACTGATGTGCTGACGCACAGGTGTTTTCGGGCAACAACAACCCGTTTTTTTCTTAAAAATAATGCCGCGATCAGTCGTCATAAATCAGTCGGGAGAAAAACCACAATTTGGAGCCAACCCAATGAGTCACTCCTGTTTTCGTTTGACGCACGAAAGTTTGGTGCACAACGTTGTGAATAAGATCAGAGGAAAACCAACAGAGAACATGTTATACGCCAAACTGACATCAACATTGGCGAAGACCAATTTAAGGATTTTGATGTTCGTGGCCCCGGACCCCTCGTGCACAGCAGAGTGTCTTGTTAATAATGGTGATGTTTTCCCCAGGTTTATTCAGTCGACAGGTAATGCGATGGGTCACCCAGTATGAGTGAAGACAGGCTGATTGAACTCAATAAGATGACCACAACGTGCATGTTTTGAACATCGACCAAATGAGAAAAGCCACATGGTGTCCAGAGAGATGGAGGCAGTCAGAGAATCACGGTTGCTGCGTAACAAGGCTTATTCTGTTGTTGTCAACGCACCTGTCTGTTATTCGTGCAAACGCGCAGCTGTCTGGCTGTGTCTGATGCAACACTGTGTGTGATGCGTGAGGGAAGGCAGCAGCCCGAAATAAGCGAGAAGAAAAGAACACAGGTTACAATGTATGTATTATACCTGTACCTATATAACACAGTTGGATAGCGTGACAGGTTCGTTGACGACAACAAACATCTCTTGCTGCGCGTGTGCACGAAACACAGGCAGTTGTGTTGACAACAATAGTATAAGCCCGTAACGACGATCATTATTGGGGGCACCAAAGAATTTTAAATCGGTGGTTTCGGTTGCATCATAATCTTCAGATTAAAGTATCGGCAATGTGGGAAGAACTACAGCAACATCAACAGTTATTTTGGCCAAATAAAAAAAATCCCTCAAACCATCGATGGCTGAACGAATGGCTGCATGAACGCTGGTACGAATCCGATGGCCAAACAAAAATCAAGACAACAGCCAATAACACCGGAAGAAGAAGAAGGGGACAAAGAAGGGTTACTGCACGTCTCAACCAAACCCGCGCACCGATGATCGCCTAACCACAAGCCGTGGAAGGAGCGCACGTCCAGTTTTGAACACTAAATGTGATCGTCACCTTCTGGAACGGAAGCAATGAAGCCGTTTAAAAGCTCAGTTTCGGTGATATGTGATATCCTGTCCACGATATGTGACAGTATTTGAGCTTAGCTTTGAGCAGTTGTAATTGTTAGTGCAGGCCGTTCGGGTCCCTGCATATGAAATTTCTTCCGAAGTTGCCAGGAGAATAATAACAATAATAATTAAAGTATCGAGTATAAAAGGCTTGGTTCTGGTGTGTTTTTCTTCATTTTCATAATTTGGTCGGGTATATCGTTCTGCCAGGACACTAAAGTGGGAAAGGTTCAAATTGGGGTTTGGGTTATCGTTCTGCCAGGACACTGTGTAACTTGGGTTTGGCTTGGTTTCAGGCATTCAGGTGCGATCAATGGCGTAAGCCAAGCCCTACACGACGTAGGCCACCCTGGGCAACTGTGAAGTGGGCGATCGGGACGAGACGGACGGGTGTGATCCACGCTCGTGCGTGATCAGGGCAGTACTATGTTGTACCTTTGCAGTCCCCGACACTTGCGTGGGTGCATGCCCCGTCTCGTTAAAATAAACACAATCAATTATGTAATTTCCAATCAATCCAGAACTCACTATTTCACTGCAACTGCAGGAGCGCTGAACGTGCGTTGGATACAAAGTTTTTTGTTTACTGCTTTGCGCTTTAACAGTATTAGGTTGCTGATGCTCTTGCACTTGTTACACTTTTGCACCGCATGCTTGTCCGTTCGTGTATATGTTTATTATTGCTTCCCATTACACGCGCACGTTGACGTTTAGTGGCAGACGTTGGCATCAATCGGTCAGCAATCCACAAAGTTTTCTCTGCCCGGCGCAGACTTTTCAGAAATCTCATTTCATTCGTCTGGGTTTTTTGACGCTATAATCTCTCTGCGAGAAAATCAAGCTTTGGAACCTAGGAAAAACTGTGACAAAAACCTGTGAAAAAGTATCAACATCATACTCGGTGATGTTTCAATCAATTAGAGTCATATGTGTAAAAAAATCCCTGTTGGATTGACACTAAAACCACCACAATATAGGTTAGCAAGTTAAGCTTGAGCGTCGGTCCTGAACTTGACTGCAAGTGATTGGAAAGCAGGGCATGAGTCACGTGACCAGCCTAACAAGATCATTTTTCACCAGTGTCTGTCTTGCCCGACGGTTGTGCTTTCAATGTTTACTTGTTGTTGTGCCTGCAAGGTAGCTTGTTTTTAAATTCTCCGGTAAAAGTTCAAAATAGATAATCGAATAATAATCCGACGAAAATAACAGTTGGGTTCCGGTCCAGTGCAATTCCCTCGATCTGTGTTTTTTCGCACACATGACACACACATGGACAAAACAGGGTGCCGCATGACGCGGCTGGTTGCTTTTAAAAATTGCAAGCACCTACTGGGCCGATCTTCCCGACGGGCGAGACGGGCGAGAGGGGCGAGAAGGGGCGAAAAAAATTAGGGGCGAAGGGGCGAGAAATGTGTCCAATAAGTAATGCACCACGCTTAAGGATAGGCGGCGTCAAATTGTGATGCAATGGTAACGGTTGTTGCAAAACTGATGTTTCACGGCTCCCAATTACTTGTTAGTACACATTAGCGCATTTACATATGCAAAAGCGTAACAGTTCGTTAGAGGTACACATTTTTGTACGTTGGTCTGTGAACGTGACAAAATCAATTGTTGTGCATTTCGAGTTGTGAAATCTTCGTCCTTGGGGACCCATGCAGCGCACCGTTGTATGAGTCATGTGCGCAGCAGACAGGTTTTCTTGCTGCAAACAGTTGAATTTCTTCTGTGGATTTGAACTGGACGACCAAAATGGTTCAATATTTCACACGCCTTTTACAGGATGTATTAGGGCACTGGAGCGTAATGGCTGCGCATGCCTGTTGTGTGCTGAAACCGATACTACGGTGTCATTGCTTGACGAAACAAACGGTGGTAATGCACAAAGGTGAACAAACTGCTTTTAGGAACACTGACACCCGTTCAGTTTTTGGTCTTTATTTACCGTTTGTCTTCAATGGCCCATCTATTCGCGAAAAAATTATCGTATTCAAACTACTGATGTTGATCATTGACCTCGTCATTGCCGTTTTTGACGCGGTTTGTTCATTGCCCACGTGGCCGCGGCAGATTACATCATTTCTGATCCAAATTTCTGATCCAAATCAAATTTTTTGCAGAAAACGCCGTCCGCCTGCAGCGTTATGAGCACAGTGAAAGGATCAACCGCATGATGGTTCCGCCATGCGACCGAACAGAGCCGTACACCGCAGCGGACTGGCACAAACGGCCAAACATGGTGTTCTTCCCGATGAACGGCGGTAAAATATAAAAAATGTAATATAAAACATTTAAGACAAAAGTGCTAAGAATCACAGTATTTCAGACGTGACGGACGAATTGATCTGTTCTCTGAATGTTTTTTGTGGCCGTGTGTTGACATTTTGCGAAAAATTTGTTGTGGTCTTATTGCCAGCCACTCTGGGTAGCCCTGACGAGGGCTGTTGGGTTAGGGTAAGTCGCCTGGTGAGGCGCGGTTGCGACGTTTCGACAACGGACCTGGTGTCGTCATCAGGCTGATATGTCCTCCGTGCGGTATCGAACTTGAGGCGTTGGGCTGTGAGTCTAACGCTTTAACCATTCGGCTATCGAGGGGACAATTATAATGTTCTTAAAGTGCTATATATACTGGAAGGGTTCAAAGCCCACCTGAACAGCCAGAACAATGCCATACAGTTCACCATGGAGACAGAGGAAGGTGGACAACTACCCTTCCTGGATGTGATGGTCAAAAGAACACCACGATCCCTGACCACCACCGTATACCGCAAACCAACCCACACTGACAAGTACCTGCATTGGCAGCGAACCATCCCACAAAGACCAAACTGGAGTGGTAAGTGCCTGCAACAGAGCAAACACCATTGCTCACAGGACAAGAACGAGACATGGAAAAGAAGGACTGCACGCGCCTTCACCATGAACGGCTACCCCAGTGCACAGGTACAGAGGGCAATGGCACCACAATCAAACCAAAGGCCAAACCCAGAGGCTCCAGTGGCCACAGCAGTGGTACCATACAGTGGTCAATGCACTGAGAAACTCAAGCGCATCTGCCACAAGTCAAGGTCAGACTGGTTGGAAAGAGTGATCAAACACTGAGAAAGTCCCTCAGCAAAGTAGCTCGATGAGACCACAGGAGCACAAAGCAAGTGGTATACAAAGTGCCCATGGAGCCATGTGGCAAAGTGTCATGGAGAGACCGGAAGGCGCTGAAGAACAGACTGTCCCAACACAAGACAGGTGTGAAGTATGCGCACCGAAACCAGTGCTATAGCAGAGCACTGTGTGCAGTGCCCCCAGAACTGCCAACCAAACTTCAAGGAAACAAAGGTGCTGGCAACAGTACCCAACAAGTTCAAGAGGAAGATCAGGGAAGCCTTGGAGATGAAGAAGGAGGGAAGCACAAACTTCGCCACGCCCAGCTACCACCTGAGCGCCCAATGGGGCAACAGATGGCTAAACACCAGGCCACTTTGCTAGATCAGGGACTCGCCTTGATAAATCAGGGTTAAGCACATGTACCCTTGAAATTTGCAAAAAATCAGGCAACAACACGTGTTATAACTGAAAAAGTTATAACACATGAATAATAACACACGTGTTATAAGTGAGAAAGTTATAACACATGAACTTGGTAGTCTTAGGTATATATAGCACTTTAAGAACATTATAATTGTCCCCTCGATAGCCGAATGGTTAAAGCGTTAGACTCACAGCCCAACGCCTCAAGTTCGATACCGCACGGAGGACATATCAGCCTGATGACGACAGCAGGATCCGTTGTCGAAACGTCGCAACCGCGCCTCACCAGGCGACTTACCCTAACCCAACAGCCCTCGTCAGGGCTACCCAGAGTGGCTGGCAATAAGACCACAACAAATTTTTCGCAAAAAGGACGAACTGATCGAAGCGTCCAAACAACCCGGCAGACACCATCTGTCAGAGTGGCCTATGATCCTGACGCAGTACGATGCGTTTGTGTTGAACGAGGCCATCAATGCCGGCAAACAACCGACGACAGCAAACACAAACGAACAAGTGACGTATGTGCGCGAAGGAAGCGGGGTTAGCTATGATTTGTTGCAAACTACTATCTAAATTTGCAACCGAAGAGCACATGTTACAAAAATCGTGGTTGAACCCCAGGTGACGCATAGATTCAAACACGACGACCTGGAATTCGAATCAAAGTACTACCCCGGAATGACGGTGATGCAGGTGTTGCTGGCTCGTTGCGCGACCTGCAAGGTACATACCCTTTCACTGCAACGTTTCACTGATACATAACAATATCAGGCGCATGAACATGTACGTATCTGTTTCAGAAATTCCTTGTGCGCAACATGGACAAGCCGCCGAAGAAAGGAGAACACCGATGGTTCTTCGTGACACAAGAAAGCACGATCAAGAACGGCGAATGGCATCACACGCTGCATTGCACGCTGGTGCATTGCAACAACGAATGTGTGTTCAAAGGGTACGGAATATGATGATATCACATAGTAAAAGATAAGTCGACGTAAAATAAATGGGAATTGAATTTAGATACCCGTACGTACACCTGCTGGATGACGGAGAGCAGGGCGACAGATACAAATGGGTGCACATGCACGACGCCACCGCGGAGTACATCCGAAACTCGAACGCAAGCGAGAAACGAAAAGTGCTGCAGCAGCTGTTCAACATATTCGGCTGCGATTATCGCAAATACGTCGAACCGCTGAGCATCGATGAGGAACACAACGGTAGGCCGTCGGAAGACTACGACCCGTCCAAGTCACCGTAAAAGGTATGTATGATTATGATATGATGAGATTAATAATTGATAACGATAATTTGTGTGTTTTCTGTTTTTTACGCGTCTTTTCGCTGTATTTTTCATCGTGACTTTTTGTTTGTCGCTCAATTTTTTGTCCCTTGTCGCTGATCTCACCAATTATCAAATTGTGCGTCATCATTAATTTGTATGTACATAACACAGAGATTTAAATGAACTCCACAGTTTGTTCTTTGCTACGGTTCTTTTTTCAGGCTGACTTTTTCTTTGTCGCTGAAATTTGTGGTCCATCTCGGTGTTTTTATGAATGATTAAATTGTGCGCGGTCTTTTCATTTCAATGTAATACAGGCTGCACTAAAGTGAAAACATAATTTGTGGCTGGCCGTTACGTTTTTTTGCTGTTCTTCTTCCCGACTTTTCCTTTGTCGCTCAATTTTTGTGCTTTCGCTGCAAACTTGTGAATAATCAAATGGTGCACGATCCTTTCATTTGTATGTTTCGGGTCAAGTCTGTATGAATATCCGCATAACTATAGTATGAACACAAGTTTATCACAATGAATGAACACATTAACAGGAAGCTGATTGTCCTTTGTTGTGTATCCGTATGCATCATACACATCGGTGAAATAAGACCCACACTGTATAACGGTCGCACAGTTGAACTTTTGGGCCACCCTACCCTAAACTGAGTTAGGGGCGATGTGTCTCATGTTGCATCCGTTACAAGTTGAAAGCAACTTTGTAATACGGGCGATGCTATACTTTACGTGCGCCCGTAATTCGCCCGTAATTCGCCCCTTCTCGCCCCTCTCGCCCGTCTCGCCCGTCGGGAAGATCGGCCCCTACTGCATGCAAAGGTGTTATTTGGGTCAAGGTGGGCTTAAAAAAGCGTACACCAAAGCCTAGGTCTAATGGTAAGACAGCGAACTTGCATGACAGACGCAGCTACATATTATATCAATACCCCCTCCACCCCGTGTCGCGTGTTCGTAAAAGCACTTTTCGCCTGTTGTTGCCCCGTAGGGACCACCGGCAGACAATAAATAGGGTGTAATGTTGCATCTCAGACTACTTCACGGCTATCGACCACATACCCATAAGTTTTGGACACAAAAGTTCCGTGTTTATTTTGCGCAGCCTTCAGTCGTGACTTGTATGACGAGCGGGAACGGTTATCATGAAATCAGCGGTCCGACTTTGATCATTGTTCCCCCTCAATGTGCGTGTACATCAGCCTTATTCCTTCACCACTTCAATCTAACCGAAAACTTATTATCTGTTCCAGGTCAACAGAGGAAAATTTTTTTTGCCCACAGTCATTAAACTTTCATGCCTCTTGCATTATTATACTGTACGTGCTGGAAATTTTCGAAGTCGCAGTCATGTAGGTTACATATTCATTGCTTGGTTGACATGCGCTTATTGAATGACTCCAACGTTATATCCAATTAAATTGTTGTTGTGCTAATTCACTGGCATTCACCAAAGGGTTTTTATTAATTCGCCATGCAATTATCTCACCTGCTTGCTGTCTTTTATCTGAGGAAATTTTCATCTGCCTTGAGCGAAATCGTGGTTGCAATAACAAGCGCAAGCGTAAATACGTACATGGCTCCGTGAATACAGCTCCACATTTTAGCATTCCGTCCGTTTATGGCACAAAAACAAATTTTTTCATAAGTCCCACGTTTTATGCTTGATTCGCTACTTTTATGATTCTTATGAAGATGCAGTGAGCTTTGCAGTCACGTTGTTTCAAAAACAAGTTCTGTGGAGTCTTAGAATTACATCCCGGAGAATGCCAAATAAGTCCCCTGGGGGCCTATTTGGGAGGGGGCTCATGTGGGACACATTGAATTTGAGATTTTAAAATAAATATCTGATATCTGGTTAGATATCTGGTTTTCTGTCTTCTAAAATTTATGAACGGTGTAATTGCCTGCGTTCGGGCTACCTTAAACCACTCTGCTGATGAACTAGAAAATCACATTGTTGGGGTTCTTATCCTTTGTGTTTTTGTGAAATGCATTGTAATAAGAGTTCACGAGGCACGAAAAAAATTTTCCCAAAAGCCCCCTGGTGGCTTATTCGGAAAATTTCCGAATAAGCCCCAGTGCGGGGGGACATATTTGGCATTCTCCGGTACATGTGCCGTTAGAAACAGTTAATATTTGATACTATCAGAGGTACGGTTACAGATCTCTGCGTAGGTTCCGGGTTACTAGGCGTTATGCTGCGACACACAAGCATAGCCTCACGCCTCGCGCACGCGTGAACACCTAAATCGAAAATCATTGCATAAAATCAGCGTGTCACTTTTACAAATCGTTCATGTTTTGCTGTTGTAGTCAGAGACGAATGACTCTCAATTCGTCGGATTAGCGGATTAGCGGGCGAGCAAAACTTCGGGCAATTTTCTATGCGAGAGCAAACGCGGGCTTGAAAAGCAGGTCCGCTAATCCGCAACGAGGCTAACCCGCTAATCCGCGACATTGTGAGACCGGCCTTATCGTTTAATTATGAGCAATGGTTTCAGTTCTGGATACTGCGCAGGTTGCTGTGTAGCATTACATACATATATGTACTGTACATACCTAGGTGTGGTCTGCATTTTACATTTCTATTATACCAACAAAGAAGTTACTAAGACAGAGACACAAGAGGGTGAAACCTAAAATGTGCCTGAAGCCCCTACCTGCTTGTGCTGCGCACGGTAACGAGCGAGACACGAGGACCTGATCAACATGACATAAGGACGGACCAACTTCAAACGGTCGCGGATCTACTGGGAAGCTACATTACACAAAACGAACTTATGCTGGGGGCCTGACGAAAATCTGTTTTTCCCAAGACAGTTTGTTACCCATGTAGCCAAACAGGACACCACCCGGGGCACACGTCTGAATACCACAGCATCATACTGTATGTGGTTCAATTGGGATCTCCAGTGTCTCCTGTCCTTCTTGACCTCGTGCATTTGGCGCGTTATACCTGTGTACATTATACTCTTGTCAACCTAATCAACAATTATAGTTAAAAAAGTGATGCATTATTCTTGCACTTTACAGCATACTGTATGTTTGCGATCCCTTTTCAGCGTATTGAATAATCACAGCGTCGGGCGGCCCACGAGCAAAATGATGCAGACAGTTTCACTGACTTTCCTGTTCGCAATCGTACTCGTGGTGGTTTGTACTCCGTCGACCAACTCTGACGAACGTAAGTGTTTACCATGCATTACCGCAGAGGTGACAGCTGGTTTCTCAGTTTTTGTGCGTACCGGAAAATATCAAACAGGCAATCTTCTGAGGATTTACATACCGTACTGCTAATTGAGTTTTGGTTCGTTCTTAGTTCTTGAAAAAACCTTAAGATATTTTGTTCACTGATTATCACAAGAAAATTAAAAAATAAAAAACACTGATTTGTTGGGCAAAATTCCTAGTATCATCAATACTGGGAAGATCTGACGAAAAAAAGACCAGAATCGCCATCTCAACAGACGATATATACATACCTGTCTAGTATCTGAATTTTCTTCTAGTTTCCGTGCGTTAGTGCTTCTTGTATCTTGCAGCCGATCCGATCGAGCTGCTCATGCTGAACCAACGCCAACGTTTTTACGGCGGCAAACGAACGGCGCCTTTCGAGGACGAGCCTAGTGCTGAGGAAACGGTAGGCTGAACATCCACACGTGATGGTCGCAAGAGTAATACGAATTCCGATTTTTTGAAAATTTTTCTTGGGTTCCGTCAGCGAGCGAAGTTGTTGTGCCGGTTTCCGGATTCTGCGTTATTATGTATTTTTCACTTCAGTGTGTTTTCAAAAAAATGCAAAACTTCCCGCGTTTCGCAGCTTTAAAAATTTATGCTGAATGCGGAAACCGGATTTATTTCCGCAAAAAACGCATTCGGTGTTCTACATCCGGAACCAGGCATTTCCGGATTTCGAATTTCGCATTCAACCAGGTCCGCTCCAGGCCTTCTGAGCTATGTATATCTCCTATCCTATCGTCCTTTGGTGCATTAGGCGTGTTTCACATACATATGTAGTTCAGTTTAGATCCATACCGCAGCCAAAAAACGATTTTCTTCGCTGTGGTCCTTTACTGCAAGCGATTTTGTTGTGCAGTTATTACAGGTTCAAAAATTAACGCTCGTTCCTCGTTATTCTAGATTGCACTGTTAGTGCCAAAAAAAGAGAGCCAGGTAAGATCAGCATGATTTCAACGACCAACGTGAACAATAAGTACTGGAAATGTTCGATTAAGCAGCCGGGGGAGAAACGTCTGTCGTAAGATTTTGAAACAAAAAAATTATGCCAAATAAGCCCAGGGCGGCCTTACGTAAAACTAGGAAATAGGAAATCTTTTGCGTGTTAAAACTATTTTTTAGGAAGCTTGATACGAAGCGGAAATAGGAAATAGAAATATTTCCTATTTCCTATTTCCTAGTTGTTTTTTCGAAACTAGGAAATAGGAAATGTTTAGGCACAATCAGCAGAACCAAACGGCAACGCAGCTCAACAAAATGTTTTGAGAGAGTTGCCTGTATGTGCACAATGCATGCTTGGCTAATAAATATTCCGTCAGTTGTGTTAAAAGTAGGCTTGTCTATGGTGTCGGGACACGGTGACAAAATTTCCTATTTCCTATTTCCTAGTTTCAAAACGTAGGAATTAGAAAAAGTAGGAATTAGGAAACAGAAAATATTTCCTATTTCCTACGTAGTTGTCTTTTTGAAACTAGGAAATAGGAAATATTTCCTATTTCCTATTTCCTAGCTTTACGTAAGGCCGCCCTTAGGCCGCTCTCTGAGAAAAGCAAAAAGCAAAAAGCAAAAAGTTTACCACACTCTTTTCGCTTTTTGCAGTTTGCTTTTGTCAGAGAGCAAAAGCAAAAAGTTGACTTTTTGCTTTTTGCTTTTTGCTTTCGTCAGAGAGCAAAAGCAAAAAGCAAAAACTTGAAAAAAAGCAAAAAGTCATCATGACTTTTTACGCCCAAAACCAGGCTGCACAAACCCGAAAATCAAAAATTACACAGGTCTGGAACACGCTAATGTTTGCTGCTTGTGTGCGCTGCACAACTTTTTGCTTTTTGCTTTTTTGCTCTCTGACAAAAGCAAAAAGCAAAAAGTCAACTTTTTGCTTTTGCTCTCTGACAAAAGCAAAAAGTGTGTTGTGAACTTTTTGCTTTTTGCTTTTTGCTTTTGTCAGAGAGCGGCCTAAGCCACAGGGGTCTAATTCGGAAAACTTCGGAAAGGTTCAATTAGGATCACGCTGCAGAATGAAAGAAGCGCGTTGCATGGTATGTATGCTTAATTTGAAACTGTACATGCCCGCTTTTATTTATTCTAACCATTACGACCATCATTACCGTATTTACACATATCCTTCCGATTTTTGCGAAAAACATTGTTGTAAATTGAATGTACCCTGAACAAAAGACTGCAGTATGTGCGAGCTTCCTCGTGCTCTACAAAGGGTGGAAAAATGTTCCCATGGGGCTTATTCAGGGAAGTGGGCGCTATCGAACTTCTCCGATACCTTGCGCCACAATATTTTTGAATACTTTTCAGTTTAACAAGGTAGGTACCTACTGACATTTGTTCTTTGAGAGAACAGGGGGCAATTTCGCTTGAGCTGATTGGCTCTCGCGCGTGCAGCAGCCAATCAGCGCGCGAGAATTAGATTTTTGTTCTCTATTGAAAGAAGCATGGCTCCACACATAACCGCTGATGGCATTTTTTTGCATTTTGTTTTAATTAAACCTTGTTACTCCTTTAGCCTTTCTTTTTTCATGTTTCATATTCATTTCGCCCTTTCGACTTCAGGAACACCTGGCCGACCTCGTATCAAAGCAGCGAATGCGGTTCTACGGCTAAATCAGAATGCAATGACCCTGAATCTGGAAGCTCAACATTAAGTAATCTTTGCTGGTTGTCGCACTAGTGCTTGCTAAATAGTACCAACGTATTCTGTGTATGCTGTTTGTGATACTTACAAAAAGGGTTGACGTGAATGATAATTGTTTGGCCGAATTCAAAATGTTACTTATACTTGCGTCCTCTTGTTAGAATTTTTAGCATAAAGCGCTAATCCGTTGGTGATGCGAAGCAATCATGTCTGTATGCGGGATGCGCCTGTGGGAGACAGTAAATTGTTGATCAAGTCATTGACGTCTGTGTCAGGTAATTTGTGTCCTTTCAACAACCTTAGGCCTCATGAGAAACAAAATCTTGTTTTCATGCCAATGTTAAATTTTTCGGTTTTTAGCTCTCCTTGTGCTTGTAATTTACCCGACGAATTTTAAAACTTGAAAGTGATCATGAACTTTTATTTCAACTACCCACAGTGAGCAAAGACAAAATGAGTCTTCAACATCTAAGATGTTTCGCAGCACTGTGGTACAGCTATAGAAATCCCAACCACACCTACACGAGCAATTGGTCAGAAACTTGGCGATCGTCCCGTGCCCAAATCATAAACGACCAGCATGTGATGTCGCACCGTGCTAAAGATCTTGAGCTGTGAACGGGAGACTTGAGGAGGGTTGTGTTTGGTGGTTTGGTTTTTGTTTGTTGTGTGTTTGTGTGTGGTGATGGGGGTTTGTGGTGTGTGGGGGGGGGGCTGCTGTTCTTTTGGGTTGGTGAGGGGTGTGCTTTTTTGTGGTGTGGTGGTGGGGGGGGTGGGGGCGGGGGTGGGGGTTTGTTTTTTGGGGTGGGTTGCGGGGGGGGGGTGTGTGTGTGTGGGGTGTTGGTGTTGGGTTTTTTCTGTTGGGGGGTGCTTGTTCGCTTTTCGGGCAAATCAAGAAACTGACGAGGTGATAATCGGCCGTAGCAACTTGAAAGGCAAGCATTACGGACAAGGCAAACACCAAAATGTGACAAATTTTTACCATATTTTGCGATAGAAGGGGAGCACTGCGGCATGGTCCATCATCAAAGTTGTTCATTTAGAGGTGTGGGCTTTCAGCTTTTAGAGTTAAACTGAAATTATGTCGTGCTTCAACTCTTCAACGCCATTTTCAAGCAAAACTTTGCGAAAAAAGGTCGTCGTGCTTGCCTTCAAAGCTGTTATGCCACCCTATGTGCCCCCGTGTCACTATGTGTCGAAATATAATCCAACAGCAAGGTTTTGATCAAGGTTCGGATCAAGGGCGTTCACGCTTCAGGACGGCTACGACATTCGCCCGCATGCGCCAATTGAGTGTCGCCAACTTTGCACATGAGACAATGGGTCGGGTAGGTGTGCCCATCGTCGCCACAGACCGGTGCATACTCTCGGGTGCAATCGGATGGGTAGTCGCCACATTCAGGGAAATTTGGAATGTTGTCGCGTGGACTGCGGCGGAGGGTGCCACATGAAATTGCGATCAGGGTGTATGTAGGTATGGTTTTTGAAATTTCGTATACTGTAGCTCAATCCTGTATGATTGGCGTGCACTGTGGCTGTGCAATTCGTTGCCCGGTTAGGCCTGTTTTCCGTGAATGGGCGGCGATCCAGGCAACGTCGTAATGAACGTTGAGGTACGTACATACAAGTTGGGGTTACACCCCTCCCGCTCCCAGCAATGTAAATAGCTGTACAAAGGCTCAAGCTACCAAATCCAATACACCCAGACGGCCTGCTTATGTGCAGATGTACAGTACGTTTCACGGGAATGGGTAGCATTAAAGGGTCTCCGCCATATATATGTGACCAAAACCAATCTCATTGAAACTTGGCACGGTAACTGGGCTTGGTCCAAAACACTCACGGCAAAGAAAATTTTTTCCCATATCAGCACCCTGTCTGAGCCCGGAGGGCTGAAAGGTAAAAAATTGTGACCCTATCTCCGCATCTTGAAATTAAAATACCGATCTGTTTCGCATGTTCTTCGTGCGCCGTTTGGTCACAAATGTTTCATAAACGCTTTGGCTCCAATTTAGGACCATTTTCACTTTTTTGATACTACCACAGTTCGCGCTATTTTTCCAAAACCACGTACATTTCAGAAAAAATTTTTTCCGTTGTATTTTTCGGCCATATAGAGAGCGCACAGAGCTTTACTATAAAGCAGGTAAAAACGCCCATTTATCACGCAATACAAGCGATCCAAGTCCGATTTTCCATCGCTGCTAAGTTTCGAAAAAAGCTCGCTCAACTGTGGTGAGCCTCAGCTTTTTTGCATTTTTCTGGGGACCCAGGGCACGCTTCTATGTCATATTTGCCTATTTTAATAACAATGTACAGAGGTGACATATGGCACGCCAGATAGTAAAAATGTAATTGTTGTCAATTACATATGTGCAAATCTATGTTGGTTCATCTGCATCCTTGGAGGTACGAGCAACAAATGAATTTTACAAAAAATTCATAATGTTACCAAATTTTCGCTTCCGTCATATTTACAGCCTACCCACAGTTGTGATGGAAGTGTGATATTTACTGTCTGATGAAGCCCCAATGTTATTGTTGTTTATCGATCAAAATCCAAGATTGTAGCTCTAACGTATCTTGGGCAGAAGTCGTTCAATTGAAGGCACCGTAGACGCTGGTCCGGTTATAAGGCCGGTTGTAGTTCCAAGTCCAACGCATGGACCTCAATGAACACGACTTTTCTCAAGATACGTTAGACCTAGAATTTTGGATTTTGATCGATGAACAACAATAACATTAGTGCTTTATCGGACAGTAAATATCACACTTCCATCACAACTGTGGGTAGGCTATAAATATGACGGAAGCGAAAATTTGCTAAACTTGTGAATTCTGTGTAAAATTCATTTGTTGCTCGTACCTCCAAGGATGCAGATGAACCAACATAGATTTGCACATAATTAACAACAATTATATTTTAACTATTTGGCGTGCTATATGTCACCTCGGTGCATTGTTATTAAAATAGGAAAATATGACACTGAAGTGTGCCTCGGGTCCCCAGAAAAAGGCAAAAAAGCTGAGGCTCAACACAGTTGAGCGAGCTTCTGTCGAAACTTAGCAGCGATGGAAAATCGGTCTTGGATCGCTTGTATAGCGCGATAAATGGGCGTTTTTACCTGCTTTATAGTAAAGCTCTGTGCGCTCTCTATATGGCCGAAAAATACAACGGAAAATTTTTTTCTGAAATGTACGTGGTTTTGGAAAAATAGCGTTAGCTTGTGGTTGTGCCAAAACAGTGAATATGGTCCTAAATTTGAGCCAAAGCGTTTATGAAACATTTGTGACCAAACGGCACACAAAGAACATGCGAAACAGATCGTTGTTTTAATTTCAAGGTGCGGAGGTGGGGTCAAAACTTTTTACCTTTCAGCCCTCCGGGCTCAGACAGGAAGCTGATATGGGAAAAAATTTTCCTGGCCGTGAGTGTTTTGGACCAAGCCCAGTTACCGTGCCAAGTTTCAATGAGATTGGTTTTGGTCGCATATATATATATATATCGTGTCATGATATATATATATATATATATATATATATATATATATATATATAAATATATATATAGTCTCTATAGAACAACAAACAAGACGAACGGGATCCAGGTCGACAGGGACCGTAGTGCGCCAATGGTTTGCCGATTTTGCACAAGTAACAAAGATTGGACCACGTTTTGCCTGCGGTGTCACACACTTCGCGACGGATGCGTGGGCAACGTAGCCTGTCGTCACCACGATACCGCTCGCAACGGTCAACGGGCGCCGCTGCAGACACGAGCAAGCAGTGTGAGCCATGTGTGAACTTTGAGGGCAACCACTACGACTTCGACCACGGCAACGCCAGTAATTTTTTCACGTCGCACAACTTGAATATACAGTATATACATATACTGTATATCGGGGCATGCGCGGTAGCACATGGCCCATAATGGTTGTCCGGAGTTAGTGCCGGCAGCAAAAATTTTCACTGGCCAGTAATTCTACAACAAAGTACCGATGGCTTCAATATTTAATCACAAGGTGCCTTACCCCACCCTACATCTGCGTTCAAAATTTGACGTTGATCGGTACCGGCGTCGTGGAGTTACGGTACCCAACGCCTCTCAAAAAGTGCAAAAACGTTCTTCTTCTTCTTTCTATCGGGCAAAATGTTCGTCCAAAACTCAGGGATACATCGGACGAGAAATCTGCCGCGGTACCGAGGGGTTTGAAGGTCGAGAAACTCGGTGGTGACATTGGCTTTTGGATCCAGTACTTTTCGGAGCCAGAACCGGAACTCGAACCGGAACTCAGTGTTTAGCCATGCAAATAAGTCGCACAATACTGGTCTGGTCATAAAGACAGTGCGTGCGGTATATAGGTTTTCGGGGTCGAGAAATCAAATGGTGACATTGATTTTTGAATCCGGAGCTCTTCGGAGCCAGAACCGGAACTGGAACCGGAACACAGTATTTATCAAGCAAATAAGTCGCACAATACTGGTTTGATCATAAAGACAGTGCGTGCGGTATAGAGGTTCTCGGGGTCGAGAAATCTAATGATGACATTGGCTTTTCAATCCATAGCTGTTCGGAGCCAGAACTGGAACTGGAACCGGAACTCAATATTTAGCCATGCAAATAAGTCGGACAATACTGTTCTAATCATGAAGAAAGTAGGGGCAATATATAGGTTTTCGGGGTCGAGAAATCTAATGGTGACATTGGCTTTTGAATCCGGAGCTCTTCGGAGCCAGAACCGGAACTGGAACCGGAACTCAGTATTTATCAAGCAAATAAGTCGCACAATACTGGTCTGATCATAAAGACAGTGCGTGCGGTATATAGGTTTTTGGGGTCGAGAAATCTAATGGTGACATTGGTTTTTAAATCCGGAACTTTTTGCAGCCAGAGCCGGAACCAGAACCGGAACTCAAAACTGATTCACGTGAATAAACAACACAATGCTGCCCTGATCATGAAGAAAGTGGGGGCGATATATAGGCTTTCGGGGTCGAGAAATACAATGGCGACATTCGTTTTTGAATCCGGAGCTCTCCGGAGCCAGAACCGAAACTGGAACCGGAACTCAGTATTTATCCATGCAAATAAGTCGCACAATACTGGCCTGATCATAACGACAGTGCGTGCGGTATATAGGTTTTCGGGGTCGAGAAACCCAACGGTGGCATTGGTTTTTAAATCTGGAACTTTTCGGAGCCAGAACCGGAACTAGAACCGGAACTCAGTATTGATCAATGCGAATAAATAGTGTAATAGTGATCTGATCTCCAGTAATGTGTCAGCTGTTTATGTTTCTGGGGTCGGGGAACCGATGGTGACATCGCTTTTTTAGCTCTGACTTGATTGAGGTGTGAAACAGTAACATGAATACAGTAAAACCACCACGAGGTGAACCTCTACATAGTGAATTCCTTTGTATAGTGAACGAATTATCAGTGTGATCATATGTATTTTCCGTCCACCGAATGAGAAAATGCGCTTACTCGATATAAAACAAAAATACATGAAGAAAAATGCCTGCTGTCGCACGGCAAGAATCAGGATATGGTTCTCGGTATCATGCTGGTCGCATATAAAACACCTATACAAGATTGTTTACTCCCCAAAGTAAAAAGATATCAGTGGTTACGCACAGGAGCAAAAGGCGACTAAAAACATCACCGAAACAGAAGAAAACCTTATTTGCCAAAAAATGAACAGGATTTAGAAATAGGCATTGCATTCCTTTCGAAAAGTGAATTAAAAAGCGATACGCCATCAAGGACCATATTGCGGCCAACGCATAATCGTTTTACCCACTCTTTATGCCGTTGCTGGTACAAATCGAACTTGTGACAGCTTGCCGTCGTCGCCTCATTGCGTTATTGGCCGCAATATGGTTCCTTGATGGCGTATCGCTTTTTAATTCACTTGTCAAATGGAATGCAATGTCTGTTTCTAAATCCTGTTCATTTTTTGGCAAATAAGCTTTTCTTCTGTTTCGGTGATGTTTTTAGTCGCCTTATGCTCCTGTGCGTAATCACTGATATCTTTTTACTTTGGGGAGTAAACAATCTTGTATAGGTGTTTTATATGCGATCAGCATGATATCGAGAACCATATCCCGATTCTTGCCGCGCGACAGCAGGCATTTTTCTTCTTGTATATAATAGTCTCTATAGAACAACAAACAAGACGAACGGGATCCACGTCGACAGGGACCGTAGTGCGCCAATGGCTTGCCGATTTTGCACAAGTAACAAAGATTGGGCCACGTTTTGCCTGCGGTGTCACACACTTCGCGACGGATGCGTGGGCAACGTAGCCTGTCGTCACCACGATACCGCTCGCAACGGTCAACGGGCGCCGCTGCAGACACGAGCAAGCAGTGTGAGCCATGTGTGAACTTTGAGGGCAACCACTACGACTTCGACCACGGCAACGCCAAAGGTAATTTTTTCACGTCGCACAACTTGAAACCCAAAACGTTCAAGTTGCTTAACATTTGTTCCCAACGCGAAGTCAAGTGGTCAACAACAGTGATCCAACGCTACTGTAGAATGTGTGCGGTGTCCAACTGTGGTCTGGCTCGTAGTGCTTGCGTTCAAAGTTGATGCACCGCCTGCAGCCCCTATTGGTGTTGGAAAGGCGTGCTGCACGTACACGTCTGTACAGCATACACATGTGCTAACTCGTCAACACAAATAGTCGACATCGGTTGTCAACGCAGCCGCCAGACCAAGACAGCCCTCAATAAGCGAAAAAGGCTTAAACTTGGAACAGACTTTCAGTTTGAGCTGTAGTAGCCTACGTAAAAGTTTGGTGGGATTGAGACAAAAAGCTGAAAACAGAAATAGAATGTAGAAGCAGAATTAGTATACTCAAACGTACACCATATCTCGGTCACACAAAAGGCACAGAATGTCACCAGAGCAATTGGCAACTTCATGTTTTGACCAGCGTTTTGACTTAAACACGCAGAAACAGCAACGATGTATAAAAAACGCTATAATACTTCTCGTCAGGAAAGCCAAGAACCAGCGTGGGATTTCATTTGATCTTTGTTGAACATGGAGTGCTCCTCCAAAGGGAAAGCACTTGCAGTACGTTGCCTTTCTGATCTAGAAGCATCATTCCATGGCTATTATGTATGCATAACTGTGCGTTTCGTGATGTTTTCCAGTGCCGGTATGCTTTCATTTTTGTTCTGCTCCATTCCGTGCAATGTTTTTTGTTGATGAAAATTACTTAGCCAACCCAGTTTCTGTATCTCTCGAGCAACATACACGCTCCCCCTCCCGATTCGAATAAATTACGCCATCGGTTTTTTCACTCCCAAAAACTTGTCAAACGACGTTTTTATGTACTGCATTCCAGGGTTGTTTAAAAAAAACAGTGGTTGATTAAGAAAAAATTTTTTAAATTATTTTTTGAAGAGTCAGATATTCTGTTTTTTTTAATTAAAAACACGAGTTTTCAGAAAAATGAAATGGCCTAATTCTTCCAAAAATGGCCTTTTCAAGGCATAAATTTTTGAAAATTTTTTCTGAGTTGGGTCAAATTTCTCAAATTCGCGCCGACCGCCAAAATGACTCATAAGGAAGCTGATGGACCGCAGTTATCAAAATGATAGGTCAGTGCATGCCTCTTCGGCACCATAATTTTCTACGTTGCAGCCCCACTAATCTGTGAAACGATTATACGTAAATAACGTATGGAAACTAATAGGCACCACGTGTACATCAAGCGCACGCATACTGGCGCAGGATCATGAACGGAAACTTTTCATTTTATTGAGTCTCTTGACAGTATCATTCAGAGGGGCTCTATTTGGAGAGCTCAGGTATCGGACAATGACAAGTATGTTCCCTGGAGGATTATTTTGGGATTCACTTCGAATTTGAGGTTAA